>PVJI01003716.1:0-119009 GCA_004026765.1 Micronycteris hirsuta | reverse complement strand
AAAAAAAAAATAGATACTTTTATGTACATGCCAAAGCAACCAAGGATTCTAACTACAGATTAGAATTTTTTTTGTGATAACATGAAAGGATATTCAGGTGAGCTGCCTATCTGTAGTTATAGTCAGTTCAGGTTGTAATGGCTGTGATAATTCTGCTGTCATTTCATTTAGCCTTCTAATTTCTCAGCCTTCAAAACATTTAAGGGCTGATACTGAACACGTATGGATTATATGCATGGTGTTTCTCTGTCATCCTCCCCAACAAAGTGTATGTCTACTGGGTGAAAGGGTGGTAGCCAAGCTAGGGATACAAAATACAATGAAAGAGTTTGAAAATAACTTGTGATTGCCCTGACTGATGTGGCTCAGTGGATTGAGTGCCACCCTGTGACCTGAAGGGTCACTGGTTCAATTCCCAGTCAGGACACATGCCTGGGTTGCAGGCCAGGTCCCTAGTAGGGGGTGCTTGACAGGCAACCACACATTGATGTTTCTCTCCCCCTCTTTCTCCCTTCCCTTCTCTCTAAAAATAAATAAATAAAATCCTTTTTAAAAAAAGAAAAGGTGGAAAACTTGTGACCAGGGTATTAGCTTCAATGTCAGATATCTCTTAACCTGAAATAAATTCAAGACACAGCTGGGAGTTTCAGAACTTAAAAACTAAGCATATTGTGAAATACTGCTGCTGAAATTTTGGTCACAAGCCATAGATTATTGACAGGGTCAAGGCCAGTTCACATTTGCACAATATCTAAGTGAGTAGCTAGTGAGTGCACTATGTCCATGTGCTTAAGGCTCCCTACTACTCTGCAGAAGAAACAGGGAGAGAGGGATTGTCAGTATAGACAAAACTACTTTATTTTGGGAAAAGATGTTTATAGACAGAGAAGCAATATAAAATATCTGAGCAGACAGAAGAATAATCTTGGTTTTAAAAGTTCTGCAAGAACTGACTTATATTCTTGTTGGTATAATACATCTCAGAACTAAGTTCAAACTCTTTCTAGTATACTAAGAATCCTAGGTCCCCCCAAAAAATCTTCAAAGAGCAGGTTGAAAACCCCAAATCCTTTTTATAGTACATTCGTTGCAGAGGCCTTTAGTTTTATTGAAAATGTTCAAGTCACAATTTTAAAGTGGTTTGTGATTGTATCACTATTTAATACATGGGCAGCGTCTTATTATGACACTTACAAAAATAAAAACAAAATCCAGGCATATCTGCATAAATTTTTAAAAGATTGTAAGGAAACCATAATAGTCAAGACCAAGGTTATAAACCTTTCCTTTTCTCTCATGAAAGTGATCTGCCCATGTTCATTACCCGTATAGTGTCATTTTGGACCCAGGAACAAATTGTCTCAAGACCTAACCTGCACGTAAGCTGAAGGGCTCTTGTTCTGTGCAGAGCTGGCAGGAGAAGTTTTATTCCAGTTTACAGAAAAATGAGCTCACCTACCAGCAAAGGTGAACACAACAGTTGTCTCTATCATATTAAAAGTAGATATTTAGCCCTGGCTGGTGTAGCTCAGTGGATTGAGTGCGGGCTGGGAACCAAAGGGTCCCGGTTCGATTCCCAGTCAGGGCACATGCCTGGGTTGCAGGCCGGGTCCCCAGTGGGGGCCATGTGAGAGTCAACCATACATTGCTGTTTCTCTCCCTCTCTTCCTCCCTCCCTTCCCCTCTCTCTAAAAATAAATAAATAAAATCTTTTTTAAAAAAGTAGATATTTAACACTTTTGAGTATATGTATTGATTTTACATTGTTTTTAATAACAAAATATTTTTAAAATAAAATGTGACTTCATACAGGCTGTCTCCTTCCTCTTCTTTCTGTCCTCATTCCTGGTGCACATGGGGAGCAGATGGAGGAGTCTTTGGGACGTAATACAGCATAATAAAAGTTATCCCAGGGGAAGTTAAAATTGGCCCCACAGATCACCGACTGCACAGGAAGAAGCATGTCGTTGCAGTAGCGCCACCTGACAGTCACGCCTGGACCCGGCATCGAGTTTGTAGGGTTGCTGAGAGCGGGGCAGCCCGGCATGCTGTGCCTCCTCGGTTGCTGCGATGTGAAGATCGTCATGTTCCTTATAAAGTGTCCTTGCAAAAAAAGCTTCCCCTACACCTAGGCAAGCTTCTTCAGACCCAGCTTTCAGTTGGCACGCAACGTAGGGACAAGTTAGACAACAGGTTGAAGAAGGAGTGTGACAAATCCCCAAAGAGAGACATTCTGTAAGACAGCTGCCCTGGTCTCTTCAAAAAGGCAATGATTTTTATGAAAAAAGTTAATGGTTTTTATTTTTATTTCATGAAAAATAGGGAGGGGCTAGTATAGATTTAACTGAGACATAAAAACCAAATGCAGTATGTGGACCTTGATTAATTGTGGTTTTGGGGGAAATAGACTATAATAGATACTCTAGGGACAATGGAGAAATTTGCATATGGATTTTATGTTAGCTGATATGGCATTATTGTGAGTTTTTTTAATTTGACAGTGGTCATGTGGTTATGTATGAGACGTTCTGTGCCAGCAATATTCAAGCTTTTTCATTTCGTGGCACACATAAACTTACAAAATTCTGTGGCACACCAAAAAATACATATTTTGCTGATCTGACAGAAAAATAGCTATAGTTTTGATTCATTCACACCACACAGCTATTGTCTTGGCTGTTGTCATTCTTATAGTTCGACAGTCTAAGGGGAAAGAGGTCAGTGCCGCTGACTAAGTAGCCAGGTGCTGCCCGCGGTTCTGTGCCAAGCACTGAGGGTTGGAGCCTGGGGCTGCTGCTCTCCGTGCGTCTGTGCTGTCCTTTCAGCTTCTCAGTCTGTTTGACTTTCATATGCGTACGGCATGCTGAGCAAATACGTATAGACTGTTAGCTCTGTAGTTCATTGTAGAAACGTAGAGATACAGAAGAAGGAGGGAGTCGACGTTTATTCTTTAAGAAGAAAAGTTATGGAAGCACAAAATAATTTTTAAAGAACTAATGAATTTATTTTTTCTTTTTCTATTTTAGGCTCGAGTGAAAGGGAGATTAAACTATGCTAAGGTAGGTACATTTTACTTATACTACGCTGTTTTCTACATCTCCATTTGGTGTTTGGTTTTTGTTTATATTTGAAAAGTGAAAAGAATAACCACATTCAAAGCTGAGGGACATTTCCCGTTAAGGAACAGGCATCCCAGGTAAGTAAGATTCGTTCAATGGTAAGTTTATTCATGGAGTGCCTGCTTCATTTCAGACACCACGTTCAGTGTTGGGAATACAACGGTGAACCGATCCAGTCTTTCCTTTCAGGGCATTTACAGTCTTGTGGGGACACAGATAACTAAGAAAAACTAAATGGATGCATAGTATAATGCCAGGTGGGGTAAGTGCTACAAAGAAAAATAATAAGCAGAGTAAGATCACGAGGCATGGCTGGAAAGAGCCTTTGGCCAGCGGGTGGAAGAGAGCCTTCAGTGCCATGAGTCACACCCGGGCAGCACCACACGGGGCAGCCTCTGGCTCCTGAAGGCAGTGTTTCTCACGTGGCCTGTGGAGGGTCTGGGAGTGCACATGCCTAGGTGAGCACTACATCCCCGTCGTTCACCAAGATGAAAGTGGCCTGGTGGGAAGAGCAGGGTAGGAGCAGCATGGAAGGGTTTGAAAAAAGGTGCCACCAATAATGTGACACACAGCCTCGGTTAAAAACGGCCTGAGTAGTTCAGATTTCAGTTTACCAGTGAAGCCTAGGAGCACACTTGGGTCACATTCTGTTTTCCCCTCAGACACAACAGGAACGTTTTAGCAGGTGTGTGGGATGCGTATAGCTGCTTGGCTGAAGGAACGTGTTAGCCATCTGGTTTATGCAACAGCAGGAATATCCAGGGTGTGAGCGCACCTGCACTCCAAAGACAGGGAGGAAGAAACACGACCCGTGAGGGGCCGCTGGCAGGGGCGCAGCCGGCACCCACAGCGCTCTCGCAGGGCTGGCCCGGAGCCCGTGCTCTCCTGGCAGCTCCCCTCTCACTGTAACCCCTTTCCCTGTGTGAAACGCACTCCCTTCTTTTCTGTTTCACAAACTTCTGCCTCCTTCAAGAAAAATTAGGTAATCAGAGCACCTCTAAACTGAGGACTTCCATGTGTGTCACTTGGTCTTAGGCGTCTGCTTGAGTCTTGTCATATACCCACATGTGGCTTGTGGACACATCCTCGTGGGTCTCCCACAGGCAGAGGAGCTCACTGCATCTTTTTTTTTTTTTTTTTTAAAGATTTTATTTATTTATTTTAGAGAGTGGGGAAGGGAGGGAGACAGAGAGAGAGAGAAACAGCAATGTATGGTTGCCTCTCACATGGCCCTCACTGGGGACCCGGCCTGCAACCCAGGCATGTGCCCTGACGGGGAATCGAACCAGGACCCTCTGGTTCCCAGCCCGCGCTCAATCCACTGAGCTACACCAGCCAGGGCCTCACTGTATCTTAAACGGAGCTCAGCATCTTCCCCGACATCTCTGGTCTTTCTTGTTTTTTAAGGGATTTATTTCTTAGAGCAGCTTTAGATTCAGAGCAAAATTGAGTGAAAAGTACAGAGAGTTCCCACTCAACCCCACACATGCACAGCTTCCCCCACTGTCAGTGTTCTGCACCAGCGTGGTACATCCGTTATGACCTGTGAACACACTGACACATCACTGTCACCCAAAGTCCACGGTGTACCTGAGGCCCCCTTTTAGTGTTCTGTCTCGGGTCCTTGTAGCTTGTTCTCTCTCCTGTCATCCCACCAGTCAGCCACGTGAGAAACTCAGAAGTCACCCTTGAGTGCCCCTGCTCCCTCACCCCTATGTTCCATGACCAAGTCATGCCAGTTTTATATCCTAAATTTTCTTGAATCCAACCCCTCCTCTTAATCTTTCTTCCATTGCTCAGTGTAAGTCTTTTCTTTCTTTCTTTTTTTTTTAAAGATTTTATTTATTTTTAGAGAGAGGGAGAGAGAGAGGGAGAGAAACAGCCATGTATGGTTGCCTCTCACATGGCCCTCACTGGGGACCTGGCCTGCAACCCAGGCATGTGCCCTGACCGGGAACCGAACCAGCGACCCTTTGGTTCCCAGTCTGCGCTCAATCCATTGAGCCACACCAGCCGAGGCAAGTCTGAACCACTGGAAAACCGACCGACTGGTTTCCCTGCCTCCCCTTTGTCCCCATAAATCCATTATCACTCAGAATGTCTAAACCACAAATCTGACAGGTTCACACTCCAGCTTCACACCCTTCATTAGCTCCATGTTGTCTGTAAAGCAGTTTCCAAACTTGCTGGAGGCACATACAGCGCTCTGTGATCTCACCCCCTAGAGGGACTCTCGGCTTCTTCCCCTTCTACCCTGTGCTCCAGCGGCACCCAGTTACATAAAACGTACTCTTTCTGTTCTTCGTGCCTTGACTCATGCTGACCCCTCTGCTTGGAGTGTTCTTCCCCTTTATCTGGCTCCTCCTGCTCCTCCTGTAAAGCTTAATTCAGCATCATGTCCTATAGGAAGTCCTCCCTGGTTCCCCAGGCAGGATCAGGTGCTTTCCTCCAGTCTTGAATACATTGTGGATCTCTCAGCCACTGCACTTACTCTCTGTTCTGATGGTCCATGTATGAGACAGGTCATAGACTGTGAGCTCTTTGAGGGCAGGGACAGTGTCTTGTCTTTGTATCCTTGGTACCTAACACAGTGCATGGCACTTGGTAAATGGTGTGTGAGTGAGTGAGTGAGGCCATGAGTAAGAAAATAGAAGACATGCGATGTTAGTTCCAGGAGAAAACCTGGTACAGGGTTTCTGATCTCAATCAAAGAAGAAAGGAAAGCTTTTAACACATGTTGCAGGCATCAACCAGATTGAGAAGGTTGCTGGGGAAGGTTACAATAAACTAGTTTGGAGATAAAGGCTGGGATTTGACTGTCATATAAAAGAAAGCTACTTTATGAATAAAAAGTGAAGCAAAGACATCACAATTTGGCAATCGAGTGACTGTTGATCATTGATGCTTATTTATGACTCAGAGAAGTGCTTTAGGGTTTCTTATTGCAGAAGCACATGACAATTGGAAGAGTTTGAAGAAAAGAAAAACAATAGGGTGCCCAGATCAAACACCCCCAGACCAAGCTCTGCCACAAAATCACTGCAAAACCTAGTATCAATCACTTAACCTCTTTGGTCTTCTCTCAGTTCTTTCAGTATAAAAGGAGCGATTTAGAATAGTGCTGCTTTACTCTTTAGGCCCATTCCAAATCTGAGAGGAGACATTCTTCTGGGGGATGGGAACATTCTTACCTTATAGATACTACTGAGGTCCCCCTTCGTTCCGTTCCCCTCTTCGTCCACTCCAGCACGGCGTGTCTGGTGCCGACCCCGCGAGGCCCTGTGCAGGCACCTGTGCGACTCCCGCCACGAGCAAGGCCGACCCGGGCCGTGCCAGCCCTCGCTTCCTTGACTCAGACCTCCTTGTCTCAAGGAGCCACTCCCCGTTTGCTCTATTTTTTTTCTTCTTAACATTTATCATTTTTATTTAGTTTCTTGTTTCTTTCTTTCTTCTTCTACTAGAGGTGAGAGCCCTGAAGGCCAGGCACCGGGTGGGTTTTCGTTCGTGGTTGTAGCACCTGCACGCAGCACAGGCTTACACACGGGCGTGCTTGATAAATGCATGCGGATGAGCACTGCATCTGTGTTGTGCGGGAGAGGCACGGGAGACTGAGGTCTGGAATCGAGAACTGCACACTCAGATCAGCCTTGGTAAGAGCATGTTGACTGTACAACACAGCCTACTCCAGCGTGCAGTTGTCGTAAGTTTGCCTTCCCCAGTGACACTCTTTCTCATGCTGGGAAACGGAAACCCACTGCCCTGGAACACATGGTAATGGTCTGATAGTTAGGGGCATAACTTCGTCTCAGTAATTAGTCAAGGCCTGTCGTCCTCACCCAGACCTAAACCCAAGTAACAGGGGGAAGAAAGATTATATCTGCCTCTACTAAGTGTGGAGGCGATGCCTGCAGGACGCGACTTGCTGTGTTCTCTTAGGCTGTGTGCCATTGGCCCCTAGTGACACACACCAGGACCTGCCGTCTGCCCGTCTCTTGCTTTGTGTGGTCATGTCGTTCATGCTGACTCACACTGGCATCGTGCTTGGTGGCTTAGGGATTCCCTGGTGGCTTTATCTGTAAAACTGCATTTGAAGTTCAGTGGCCATTTCTGGAGACAGTCATGAAATTTCTTTATTGCTGGAAATTTCTTTATTGCCAAGTTGTATTTACTCAAAAGCCAAGCTTTATCTGAAAAATGAGATTTCAAGAACCGTAGAAAATTATTTTGGCCGTGTGCTCTGTGGCTGTCTATGCCATCTCTCAGATTTTGTCAATCTCAGAATGGCGAGGCAGCAGGGGAGAGGGCAGAGAGGAGATCATTGCAAACTCAGTCTCAGCTGGATCTCGAGGATCACGCTGAGCAGAACGGAGGTCTGTACTCAGACACTCAGGTAAGAAATTGAATTACTTTTTAATTGAGTTCCTGTTGCAGTAGAGCCTGAACATGAATGCTTTACACGGCTGCAGTTCCTTTCATCTTAAGATATCAAAGCATCCAACAACTCTTAATTCATTAAGTCTCTCCTGCCTCTGTACAGTAGTTAACAAAAGCACAGGAGTACTTTACTCATCTACCTGGGAGCTGGGCAGGAAGGAAGCTGTTTAACTGTAATCCAAGCTGTTTGGGCGCGATTCTACCCAGTAGCTTCTAAAATGGAAAAATAGGGAACATCTTACATACCTAGTTAAAACTGTAGCAGAAGCTTTGTTAGACAGAATGAAATTACCAGAAGTGAACTGCGACCAAGAAGGCGGTGCTAACAGTTTTGCTCACATGCACAGTGCTGTGGGGGTCTTAATTACAGTGATTGGTCTGCAGTTCTGGGCTGTGTATCTCTCAGACTGTTCCGAGTTCCCTAGGCTTCTGGCCCCAAGGTTGAACACACCTGATCAAGTTCACTGCTGGAGAGAAGAGTGCCGCCTATTGAATTGTAGGAATTCGTAGTCATGTGCTGGGACCAGTGGAGAAGCTTCTCTGACCACATTCACACTCGGTTTGCTATGGTAACTAATATATATGTCTGAAAGAAAGCAAATTTGTTGACTACTCTTGCTTAGAAAAACATCGACAAGCGTCTGTGTATTTTCCCCAGCTGGAGCTGAGCGTATGCCTGTAGTTGAGCCTACTGCTATGCGAAATAAGCATGCTGCTTAGAGACTGAGGCAGATGGTATTTTTACCACTTCAGGCAAAACATGGCACCTATGGCTCGGCTTTCTACAATCTTCATTTTTTAACACATTCAAAATGGCTTGCTTAAATAGCTCCATCAGAGGCTCAGGCAATTTTTCCCAATTTCTTTTTAATACTTGCTTTGGATGTCCAGGTACATATAGATATCACATGGTCACAACCAAACCCCGTCAGCGCTGTGCGTCGCCCCCTGCTGTCCTTTCACAGGTGCCGAGGACTGAGCCGTCAGTGGCCTTTGACCCTCATGCTAATTTTGACACAAAGGCTCTAAATTTACAGAGGCTTCTTTTTATATTCATCTCAGTCTTTACTGTGAAGTTCATTAGGCATCCAGTTCTCAGTCAGACATCAGAGTGATTTTCTTTTTCTTTAAGGAACAGGTTTTCGACTTGCCCTCTCTCCTGGAGTCTATCTGTTCAGCGTCCCAGAGCAGCCGTTCTTCTGGCTGGGTCCTCCCGGGAGGCTGCTCCCTTCCTCCCTCCCGCCCTCAGGAAGGCCTTGCACATTTTGTTTTGTTATAAAATGCATTTGCATAGGGTACACATTAAAATTCGTTTCCAACCATCTAACAGTGCTGTCCACAGACATTTGCATTTGTACGATCACATATCATCACTTCCCGTTAAGAAGAAAAAGAGTCCTTCCTCTCCTGTCAAAGCTCTCCTTTCCAAGTGTTGCCCTTTTAGCCAGCTCTTCTCTTTTATTATCCATAGATGGTGTCAAACATTTTGCTGCAGAGTGAGTCCAAAATTTTTTTTTGAGCCTTGAATACAGACAATTTTCTACAAATATTATTGTCCTTTCTTTACTGACAAAGCCAGCCTTCTTTTTTTTTTTTTTTTTTTTTTGGCAGACAGTTCTTGCCTGCTCGTTCTATCCCAAATCCTAGCTAACTGGCTCTGAAAATTTTTCACATTGGCACGTTTAGAGACCAGATGTTGCTGTTTTCTCTTCCCCGTGCCTCTTTCTTAGGCAGATGCTGCCTTTCCTACCCTGGGACTTTACCTAAGCTCGTTCAGTAAAATATCCCATAGAGCATCACCACGTGCACGATATTTCTCATTTCCTCTAACCCCTCTGGAAATTGTCTTAACATTTAGGATTTCTGTTTTAGTGGTAATTATGGAGACTACATACAAACGTTGACATTCTGTTCCCCCATCTTTTCCATAAAGGATTTGTAGTCCAGTTAGGTGAGGGTGGGCAAAAGTAGGTTTACAGTTGTAAGTACGGGAAACAGAGCTTATTCTTGTACTATTTATTAATTATTGTATTATTTTCCTTAAAAACAACTGTAAACCTACTTTTATCCCACCCTGTAGGATTTAAAGAAAAATACTCATATTCAAATATCATTATGACATGGATGCAACTATGTAAAATGTTATATGCTTCATAAAGACTGGAGGACAACACGTAAAAATGTAAATAAGGGCTTTAAGGTGACATTTAAGCCTCTTTAAAATAAGAAGTACATTATATTTGTTAAAGGTTTGTTTTCAGACCTGGCTGGAGTGGCTCGGTGGTGGAATGTCGGCCTGGGAGCCTTGATTCCTGGTCAGGACGCATGCCTGGGTTGTGGCCGTCCCCGGTTGGGGGCGCTCCAGAGGCAGTTTCTCTCGCACATTGCTGTGTTTTTTCTCTCCCTCTTTCTCTCTTCTTTCCCCTCTCTTTAAAAAATAAATCAAAAAAAAAAAACAACAAAACGGTTTTCTGTTTTCAAAGTGTGCTCTGACTTGACATTTTTGCAGATTATAACCTTAGCAACTGGGAAATGAAAATTGTGTTTTTAGTGAAATAATCAGAATTTAATTCTAGTCTCCTAAAAAATCGCTTGCTTCTACGGCAATAGGCAGAAATGTACAGTTGGAAAATGTGAACTTTTTGCACCGTAAAGTTTTGTGCCAGACCTCAAGGACTGGTTGAGGTACTGGGGGACAGCCGAGGGAGTGGAAACCCAGCACACTGGGCTCCTGCCCGCGTTATCCTATGGCCGCAGCACGACGCAGTGATGCGCGCTGCATGAATCCACCAGAGCTGCCATCTGAAAGTTTGAAATCCCTCACTCCTTGTTTCCTTAAAAATCAGATAAGACTGCCCCGGCTGGTGTAGCTCAGTGGATTGAACGCGGGCTGGGAACCAGAGGGTCCCGGTTCGACTACCAGTCAGGGCACATGCCTGGGTTGCGGGCCAGGTCCCTGTGAGGGCCACATGGGAGGCAACCATACATTGCTCTTTCTCCTTCCCTTCTCCTCTCTCTGAAAATAAATAAATAAAATCTTTAAAAAAAAAAAAAATCAGATAAGACCAGTTACTTTCCTTCTGGCAATCCCATTTCAGGCAAGTGTTTCTCCTTACAGCAATAATAAATGGAGTTTGCTTAATCTGTTTTTCAAAACATTTAATTTACTGAAGTCAGTTTTTGCAACTACTGCTCTGGTTCCAGATCTCCTTCAATATATAATTGTTAATGATGGAAAAATAATCAGCGATCAATTTCTGTCCATAATAAAGCTTAGAAGCTTTTATAAATGTCATGAGTAAAATAATATTCTAAGGTTTAAAAAAATACAATCACACTTGCCGTCGTTAATGTCTTTAACCAGAGTGTGCCTTATTATGAGCCCTCAACTCATTCTGCAGAGCGTTTGCCCTCTGGACCTCGATTCATTCCCCATGAGCGAGCTAGTCTTGTCCTCCTGGAGGCTGCTGGAGTATTGTTTTGCATCGGTCCTCAGTGACTATCATCTTGCTCTGATGATCTAGTCTTCTAATTTCCTAATGTTATTTCAAAATTAGATTCTTGTTCTCAGAGGTGTTGGCAATCCCACACACCTCAATGACATCGACAGATTTAATGATCTTAATCTCTATTCCCTTGTGCATCACGAATAAAATTATTAAATGCTATCAATAATAAGCTTCTGTATGACATCATAAACTATGCCACCCTCTCAGTCGTTAGCCCAGTACTATTGATACTATTTTAATTCAACCCTCTACACAGTTGTCTTTTTTATTTTTCTTCAGATCCTATGTTCCCTCTCTGTTGATCTTTGGTTTCTAATTTTATATATAAAACGTGAAATTACTTAGTTCATAACAATATTTAGTGGAGCAATCTCTCCTATTCCTAAATCAACCATTTTGAATTCCTGGCCCCTAAAAAAATTACATATTTACATAATAACTAACATCAGGAATCTAAGGCAGTGTTAGGTCGTCGCTGGCCAGTTTTTGGTTGTAAGCCTGGAATCCTGTCTGGTTGTGCTCACCATTGTGTATACCTCGAGGGCCTGACACAGCGCCTGGCTCATATTAGGTACCTAGTAAATATTTTTTTAATTACTAATGAATGAATGGCCCCAAAGTATGCCAAATCTTTGTGCCTATATTCTATACTTTTAATTCTTAAGGCATATTTGACCCCACCTTTGCTCCTGTTATTTCCCCCCAAGTATATTTTTAATCAGATTGTTACATCCTCAGTGCCTTGCACTCCCTCGGTTGAAATAAAGATTCAATGGGAGTAACCTTTTGAATCTTAGTCCAGAAAGCTAACTAAAAATGCCCTCTGGGCTGGTTCTGTGGGTGAATGCTCTGCACTGTGGGAGAGCTGCATCCAATTATTGCTCCCAGTTTGTGGTGTCGGGAGCCACCTGTGCACAGGGAGGGCCTATTGCCTTTGTGTAAAGGGTAGAGCCTTCTGTCCCCATAGAGGAGCCTGTTTAGTCCCCTGAATCAGTTCTAAGTACAGCTGAAGGGAATATTGTGTTTTCTTGTCATTTAAAAAAAAAGAGAGAGAAATATGGGTTTTCCAAAGTTATGTATTTTTTAAAGATTTTATTTTCATTTATTTTTAGAGAGAGGGGAAGAGAGAAAGAGAGAAAAACATCAATGTGTGAGAGAAACATCAATAGATTGCCTCTCACACACCCCCTACCTGAGACCTGGCCCACAACCCAAGCATGTACCCTAACTGGGAATCAAACCATCAACCTTTCAGTTTGCATGACAACACCCAACCCAGTGAGCCACACCAGTCAGGGCCCAAAGTTGTATCTTTTTGAGAGAAAGGAAAGAGAGGCATATCTGTATAGACCCTGAATGTGGTTTTAGTAAGTTAGAAGTCTTTATCATTACCTAGATTGATATTTCCAAATGTACACATTTATCCTATGGCCTGATTTTGTGCAGCATTAAGGATTTTGTTATTTCGAGGTGTTTGATGTATCAGAATCCTGGAATCTGTTTAGTTGGTCCATCTGAAGCCACGTTTCCTAAGCAGTGTCTGCAAGCAGTCCTCAGCCTCCCCACCTACGGATGAATGGATTCTGGCCCTTTCCCCCAAGTCCATGACTTTCTGACTTGATGAAAATCTGACCTATTAACCAGATCATAATAAAGCCAAAGATGAATCTCTGAAGATTGATCCTTGCATAGCGCAATGGTGCTGCCTGTGGAAGGTCTCCCTGTTGTAGATCTCAGGAAATTATGCTAACCTTTATCTGTCATCCATTCTGACGAGATTCGTGGGCACCAGTTAGGAAAGGCTGTGGGCCATTGTACACGCTGTGATATTTCTGGGATGCATGCCATCATGCCACCACATGCATGTTTTTCAGTGTGTGCTTTGTTCAAGACACATACTTAAATCAGATGTTTCTATCAAATTCTATCCCTGAAGCCCTTTATGGAGAAGAGATCGAATTACCTAAGGCGTTCACACAGTTACTGTCATCAGAGTCATAGTTCTGCCCAGGTCAGCTGACTCCACAGCCTGTTACCTCCATACTGCTTCTCAAGGCGATTTAGACACACCACAAAAAGAAGTGAGAGGCAGTTTGGAGGCTCGGGCTCACAGACATGCATAACAGAAAACGTTATGCATTACTCTATAATCTAACATAGTTCTGGTCTCAGAAATAGTGATTGTTTAGTAAAAGACTCTAAGGATTTATGTTTGCTGAACCAGTGCAATAATTATTATAATATTTTTTAAAAAAACTAGTGAGCATTCTTCAGTCTTCCAAGAAAGTTATATAGGTATAGCCATTTAAAACAAGTTCTACCAAATAAAATTCTGTCCTGGATAATAATTAATTAATAAAACGAGTTCTTATCAATCCTTTGAGGGAGGCAAGGACTGTGTTTACAAACATACCTTCCACAACAGCACTGTGGGGAGACCTCTGTCTGCAAGTGGGGCTGGCCCTGCGGATGTGACCATGGTTCCGGGGCACAGTGAGCTCTGTCTTCACCCCATACGTTGGCTCCCACGTTTCCCCAGGGTCTGACGCAGCCTGGAAGACATGACTGAGATACACATTCATTTCTTTACCATTACTCCCACCAAATGTTTTTCTGTTGTTTGAGGTGCCTTCTGGTAGTGCAAGTCAAAAATGTGTGTTCAGCTCATTTAGTGTCAGGATCCACGTCGGGATGTTAGGAATCTTGGTCATGTGGATGGTGGTGGCAGTGGACATGGTTTTGAGGGAAGCAGTCCCCAGGTATCAGCATCCAAAAACTAACGGAGATGAAAATGGAGACACAAGAAGTATTCAACAAAGGTATAAATAAGACACAGACCAAAATAAAATAATAGAAACCCAAATTCACTCTTAACATAGTTTACGTATTCCTCAGTACTGTTTGATGGCTGCATGAGGTGAGCGCTCCCACCCAACTGTGTTCTCCTAGCTAAGTCACCAGCACGGACTTCGTCACGAGGTTACAGAGCTTACTGCTTCCTGACGGCACTCCCCAAAGAGCTACGGCCAACCGGCTCCTGGCTGCACACTGTGATATGTTTTGCTTTTGAATTTCTGTTACAGAATTTACAAAAAGCTTCACAGCCCCAGTTTTGCTTTTTGAATTTCAATATGGAGAATTGGAATATGATACCAAAATTAAAAACTAACTTTGAATCAGAATGTGGTTAAAGCTGTGATTATTTATAAATTGTTAAATTTTCCTTTAGAAAACATGAAGCACTGATTGCTTTTCAAGCCTCAAATTTAATATAATTCATATTGTGTTTTTGCATGCAAATTAGTGTAATTGAGAAAAGAACTAAGAATTTTCTTATTTCTGTCTCGACTTTTTGCCAGAGTAAGTTATTTAGTTAAGATCAGTAGAATTAGATTTTTTTCCTATAGATTCTTGCAAATAATTTGTTGCTTTAAGTAAAAAGAAATGCTTTTTACGTTGTTTGCAATACACTTCACATTTTATTGTATTTGAGAAGGGTTTTAATTGTAGCTTTACCTTGTGGACCACCTTGCCAAGTTGACAAGACCTTTCGGTCGGAGCACTGTCAGCTCAAAGCTTGGACTGGATGCGACTTTGGAGGCAGCGCCGACCCGCCTCCCACACCTGCTAAGAGTTTCACTCGCGCTCTCTGCTTGGTCATCCAGTCGCTAAGGACTTTGATTAACAGGGAGTTCGCAACTTGTCAAAACTAATTATTCTGTTGTTAGACGACTGTAGTCATTTGAAAGATGTTTCTTGTTGGTAATTGAAATCTGCTTCCCGGAACTTCACCTCGTCACTCTTTGCTCTGTCCCCTGAAGCGCATAGAACAGGACTGCTCCTTCTTCCATTTAATTGCTTTAGATTTTTGAAGATAGCTTTCATAATTTCCCTTAATTCTTTCCTCCAGGCAAATGTTTCCTTAGAGGACATGTTGCCAAATGCTTCTTCATCCTAACACTGGACCCAGTCTATCTTGAATGTCCCTCTCACCCGTGGCAGTGGCACCCAGGACTGAATGTACTTTTCGAAACATGAGTTGACCATCAAAGAGTGTGATGTGACCATTCCTGCCTATGTTTGGGAGATATGCATCTGTTGATGCTGCCAAAGTTTGTGTTTGCTTTTTAAAAATCTACATTATAGCCCTGGCTGGTGTGGCTCAGTGAATTGAGTGCCAGCCTGCCAACCAAAGAGTTGCCAGTTCGATTCCCAGTCAGGGCATGTACCCGGGTTGTGGGCCAGGTCCCCAGTAGGGGGCATGCAAGAGGCAACCACACATTGATGTTTCCCTCTCTTTCTCCTTTCCTTCTTCCCCTCTCTAAAAATGAATGAAATCTTTAAAAAATAAAATAAAATAAAATAAACCTACATTATAGCCTTGACTTATGTAAGGAATGGGGTTATCCAAGATTCTCAGCATTTTTTAAGAGTCACTGTCATACTGTGGCTTATGCTTTTACAATTAATTTTTGAAACCTAAATGCACAAGTATACAGGTGTCCCTGTTACATTTTATTGGGCTAGTATCAGTCTATTGTTCAAAACCAAACATATCAAAATGATTAAAATTTTGATGCTATCCATGTATTAGCTCTCGGCTGTATGGCATCTGAAAATTAAAACTTAATATGTATCTCTTCTCCAAGCAATGCATAGAACTGTGATAAGGGAAAGAAACCAAGTACTGAGTCCTATAGCACAACACTAGAGATCGCTTTTCTGCTCAATATAAAACCACTACTAGCCATTTTACCGTTGTTTTACATATTCAAACCCATAATGCCAAAGTCTAATCCAAACCCCATTTCTCTGTCTTAACCACTGAGGACTGAGTTTCCCAAATCTGAATATACTATATCTTTACTATTAAGGTAACAGCAAAGTGGTCATACTAAAAAAAAATAGAGAAAGAGGTTTTTTTTAACATTTTATTTTTGTTTTTAGAGAGGAGAAGGAAGGGAGAAAGAGAGGGAAACATCAATTGGTTGCCTCTCGCATGTGCCCCAACCAGGGATCTGGCCTGCAAGCCAGGCCGTGCCTTCACCAGGAATCGAACCGGCAGCCTGTCATTTTGTAGGATGATGCTCAACCAACTGAGCCGCGCCAGTCAGGACAAGAGTGTTTTGTCATGGCTCACTGTTAATTGTGACCTGTACTGGGACTGCGATCACCACTGCCTTTTTTTCTAGAACCCACAACTATCTATTTAATATCCTTTTATGGAATTTTTTTATAATTGTTCATAAATTCACTGGCCTGGGTTCCAGAATGCACTTTTGTCCTCATTGTTTTCTTATGTTGAAAGACATTAGTCGTTTGAATCTCACCATCTCTGAGAGACTTCTTACAGTCTTTCAGCTAGCTGGGAGGGGCATGTATGTGCATCCTATGCATGCGAGAGTACATGGAGGTGGGCCGATGGCTCTGTGAAGGTGCCCGAGACTAGAAACCGGGTGTCCAGAGTGAGGAGGAAGACAGGGAGGGACAGTGCCAGAAAATGAAAGCCCTGCAGGGACAGCAGACAAAATGAGTGAGAAGGCTACTGGTGGGACGGGGGCACCCTCAGTTCCTTGTCCTAAAGATGCTGTGTTGGCAGCGGGCGGGGGTGAGCGGCTTTGGAAAGTGAAGGGCACCAGAAGGCAAAAGAAAGTCAGGATGGTCGCTGCGCCCAAGGCCTCCCTGACAACTCGTACTGGGCTATGTGAGTGCAGATTTCGTCCTTAAAGGCCTCTCATCATGGAACGTATTTTAGTCACTACAGTTTTCATCTTTAGCTGTTCTATTTCTTTGTCTTCTATTACTAATATATCTTTGGCAAATATTTGAGCTCACTTGTCTTTATTTGAAACACAGCTTACATTTCGAAGCCCCTTATTTTTCTTTCCCCATTAACCTGTCAGTCTTTTGCAGTTTCTGGCAAGGTTCTTTGTTTCTGAACATTTTTCTATGGAAAATGGAACTTTAAAAACATCAGTGACACCCTGGCCAGTGTGGCTCAGTTGGTTGGAGTGTTGTCCTGTAGCCGAGAGGTTTCAGGTTCAATTCCCAGTCAGAGCACATACATAGGTTGTGGGTTCAATCTCCTATTGGTGCGCATACAGGCTATCAATCGATGCTTCTCTCTTGCATCGATGTTTCTCTCTCATCCTCTCTCCCTTCTTCTCTAAAAGCAATGAAATAATGTCCTCAAGTGAAGACAAAAAAAACCTGTGACAAGTGTCCTGGTGATAATAGACTTACGGGTGGATTTTTTGTGTTCCAGACAACTTTTACCATCCCAGTTTTCTCTAAGCACCCTGTCCAGTCGGAGGAAAGAAAACTTGGGGTTTTCTTCGAGTCTTTCGCGGTGCGGTAGGGAGGAAGAGCTCTGGGTGTGCAGAGGTGAAACCCACGCTGTTTCACAAACTCCCTGGGCAGTCGTGTGCACATCACTAGTCTCTGTCATCCCAGCATCTTCTGTTAAATGCAGTGAGAAGATAAGATTGTGCTTGAGGGTTCTTCTAGTTCTCAGTCTTTCTGTGGTTTCTTTGCGAGAAGTTACTTCTGCTTCCACCTCTCCTAAAGCTCCTCAGACCCCAGGGCAGGGGCTTGTACTTTTGAACTAGTTTTTAAAGACATACAATGATTTTCTCAAAAGGGTCTCATAAACCAACATTTATTGCTGAAAAGGTGTTTAGTAACACCTTTTAACAAATGTTAAATAATAGTGCACTTAACTTTAAGTACTTTGCACCCTCTTCTGTCTGTGTTAATATCCTTAATTGGATCCTCTAGCAGGGGATTTGGATGTAATTTATTTCAGGTGATGCCACAATTCTACAATTACTTAGTTGAATTAATTAGAGATTTAATTATATTAGTGCCCTAAAGTGGTATATCAGGGAAATAAAACACAGACTAATAATTCACCTTTGGGATGGGTATGTGTGTTGTTTATTTTACAGCTGAAGTGTTTTTCAAGTCATAAGGGTCAGTGCAGCACACTGGCTCCCGTGGCCACGTCCGTGCGCGGAAGGCTCTAGCTCTGTGTTAGCTTGGGCTTTGCCCACTCAAAACGCAGGTGAAGGTGAACGTGGAAGGATTTGTTTTTAACCGCGGTCTCTTCTTTGGCAGCTGTTAGAATCAAGGTCATAGGCCCAGTCCCTCTGTGTTCTGTTTAACCCCCACAGCAGCCCCGCTGCCAGGCGTCCTGGGAGGCCCTGTTTTCCTCTGTATCTCCTGCCTCTACAATGTCCCTGGGCCACAGAGGTGCCCAACGAATGCTTGTTCAATTGAATTAGATCATCCCAAAGACAACTAGTTGGAAGCGTAGCTAATATAGTATAAACCTAACACAACTATTTTTAAAATAAAGTGACTCAAAATACATGCCCCAACTAGTGAGGTACTCCCGAATCTGGCTAATCATTGGAATGACCTAAGAAGCAATTTGTTAAGACCATCCCCAGGGATGGGGGCCAGGCATCTACATTTTCAAACTCCCCAAGTGAATCTTGTGATTAGCCAAGTTTGGGAACCGCAGCTTCATTGTTTTTTTTGTCACATTTATATATATAGGACAAGGCTGTCTTGTCAGGATAGACCCATTGCCTATTCAAATTTACACTGAGATGAATCTCATTTATAGTCTATTAATTATACCTAAAGGGTTTTCTTTGCGCCAATAGCTCATGTAGCTGGTGAAAGTGCTCACAGATGGCAGTGACGAGCAGTTCCTTCCACGGAGGGTCGGACTGCTGGAGCGTCTACATGGGCATTTTATACATGGAAGCTACTGGGTACCTTGGTATGCAAGGCCTGTGAGCCTACCTTTGCAGAGAGAGCAGGTTTAACTATTAACTGCAAATAAAATAGTCATGGGGTGAGAGAAATAAACTCTTTGGGGATTTGAGTAACTTTCAGTGACGTCCTGCTGGGTGCTGTCTTGTCCGTTACCCTTCACCCTGGTCTAAATACCGTATAAGCCGCCTTGCAGTATTAAGTTGAGTCTAGTTGAATAAGGTTTAGAGAGTACTGAATGAAATCAAACAATCAGAGAAATGCAAAATGTAGAACGTTGTGCAACACGGCCTGGTCCTTGCAAAATAGCAGTGTCATGGGGGAGAAAGATTCAAGTGTCATAGCAAACAAACGCAACGTGTTAACCAGGACTGATCATGGTTGGAATGAAAAGGCTAAACAAGACATGTTAAAGTCGATTGGGGAGATTTGCACATGGACCAGGTATCAGATGATATTAGGGAGTTGTTGTGAACTTGCCTAGCGGTGATGACGGAATGCTGTTATTCTAGGGGAGGTCCTTTTCTTCGGAGAGGCATGTCAAAGCAAGGAGAAGCACCCCGCGTTCTGTGCATGTCCAGGCTCTACCAGCTCGGAGCCTAATGTTAAATATTCAAGAATTTTGTGACCCCACAACCCTTGGTAGCTTGAAACTCAATGATAGCAGTGTTCATACCACAAAATTCTGCAAGTGCTACAAATAGAGCTTTTTTCCTCCCCTGGAGGGCTAATTTACCACCATGCCTCTGCCCCCAGCTTGTTTTCAAATGGTTCGGAGAACATGCACACGCACACACAAGCAGCCAGAATAAAAATGGCAAATATTAACCACTGTTGGACCAAGGTAGAAGATACTCATTGTTCTAGTTTGGGAGCCAGCGGCTTTTTCTGTAAAATCCCAAGTGTAAATATTTGAGGCTTTGCAGCATGCAGCCTCTGCAGCAGCTGCTCACTCTGCAGCTCTGCTGTTGGGGCACAAAAGCCGCCCGGCGGTACTTAAGTGAACAGGTTACGTCCCGCAGAACTCTATAAAAACGTGCTCCAGGTTTGGCCCCGGGATCACAGTGTGCTTATTCCTGTGCTGGTCTTTCAACTTTTATGTAATTTAAAAATACATAATAATAATTTTAAAAATTTTAAATAAAGTTTAGAGATCTTACCCTGGTTTTCAGAGCCCTCCTTGACCCCCTAATGCCTTCTCTTGTGGCTCCGTCACACCAGTCTGTCTTCTTTATTCCCTGAACACTACACTCTGCTCATCTTTGTCATTGTTCAAACTCTTCTCTCTCCTTAAAATTCCCTTGCTAACCCTTGACCCTGCTTATCAACATTCTCAAGACATGTTTCAAAACCTACTTACTCTGTAAGGCCTTCGTGACTCTCTTCTAATTACACTTGACCCCTCATTTTTCTGATTACCTGTAGTCCTACATTTGTGCTTTGGTTTTGCTGCTTTTCACAATATACCCTCCATTAGTGCTTGATCCATAAAACAGAGAAGGATCGTTGTACTCTTTACACATACTAGGTGCTCAATTAATGTTTGTGACTTTAAATCTAGCCATACAGATATCCACATGCCTGCAAGTATAAACGTAGAAGTCTAGAATAATGTTTTTGGCCTGTCTAATTTAGATTTGGAGTAATTAAAGATAATGAAAATATGGGGCATGTTTTTTAAGCATCTTTAAGACTGGTCTGATTCAAGTCCAGCTGTCTTTGGGGTTGTACATCAAACTAAAATAGACTTGATCTTGGTAGATGGAGAGACTGTCTTGGCAGTGGCCAAGGGCTTGAGGAGTAAGAATAAAGTTGCTCTGAACAGCTGCAGTGTTTTAGCACCACCGAGCACTCCGCTGTCCACGGACTCCAACAGCCCTACAAGGGATGGCTGGTACTTCCATTTCGAACTCAGGGCAGTTTCATGGCTTCCCTAAGATTCCAAAGCTAGAATGGGAGTTTGAATCCGGCTGCCTCTGACTAGCCAGCACCATTTTAGTGTCTTCATTAAGCATGATTGGCAAGAGACCAATGAACCCTACCTAGGCTGCAAGCATCCCGAAGTCCACATGCAGGGCGGCAGTATCCATGGAGGGCCGAGAGCCTGGTGGAGTACGGTACTGAGTGATAGAAGAACCTGGCTTCTGATCTCAGCTTTGCCACTGTCTGTGATCTTGGCTGAGCCACTGAGCTTCTCTGGACCTCTGTTCTGTCATCCCTTCTAATTACAAGAACAAAACAGGTTATATCTTTTATTCTTTTATATTTCATGGATTATACAGTAGCTTATAGTCTAAGGAAGAGATAAATGGGTGGGGAAAAAGAAATAAATGGGTGAATGAAGAATTCAAACCCAACACTCTATAATAATGCCGTACTGCAGATACGCAGAGGGGGCCACAGTCGTGCCTAGGCAGAGTGGCACCTAGCCCCTAAGGGCTGTCATCCTAGCTGAGTGCATTGCACCAAAGTGGCATTTGAGGAGCCAGATGGTGGAGATGAAGGCAGTGTCGGAGGAGACGAGAGCTGCAAGTCATTTCCCCAAGTACATGATGAAAAGGGAGACAGATGGAGTCCAGGGGTGCGGAACTGGCGGTGGGGAGACTCCCTAGGAGGTAATTGCAAAAAATAACCCAGGTGAGTGATGAGGAGAGCCTGAGCTATGGTGGTGGTGATGGGGATAAGTTTGAGAGCTTTAAAGGAGATAGAATGGCTAGGACCTAATGACTGTATCAGTCAGGACGGCCACAGACACCCTCGCAATCTCTGTGGCTTCGAACAGCAAAGATGGGTTTCTTCCCATACTACATGTCCCAATCAGGTCGGAGAGGCACTGTGGTGGCTCAGCGGGGCCCCTCGGGGATCCCTGCTGAGGAGTGGCTCCAGTGTGGCTGGTTGGTGTGCCAGAGGGGAAGTTCTGCAGGCACTCACAAGGACAGTCACATGCTGTAGCCCAGAACTGAAGTCCATCATTCACATGGACTAGAACTTGTCACTTGGCCCCACCCAACCTCTAGGGGCCAGAAAGTGCAGTCATGGGTAAACAACACTGGTACTGCCGTGGGGCCTGACTGGGTCGGGGGGTCGAAGGAGGACCCCAGGTTCTGATGTTGGGAGTTCGGCAGACACGTGAGGTAGTCACTGAGGGAGAGATGATGGCATCAGGGCAAGGGGGAGGTGGACAGACCAAATGATTACAAATCTTTTTCAGCCCTAAAGTGTAACCACTTTATTAGAACTCACCTCCATTTGTTGGCGAGAGTTACTTTATTCTTTACGAAAGGTGTTTTAAATTCATTCTTCCCAAATAGTCTTTTAGCTTTAAAAATGTAGTAATTTTTTAAAATGTAGTGTCTTTCTTGAATTTTCTTATGGACTATGGTGTCAACAAACAATGTTGGAAAAAAATAGTTATTAACTAGAATGCTAATGAAGCCTTCCTCACGTAAGAATATCAGGCTGCTGATTTCAAAATGCCAGAGACATAAGTGCCCTCCACCTTCCTTCCCGCCATCCCCCAGCAGGGCACAATTCGAGACACCGGGAGGCAGGAGGCGGGAGGAGCTGTAATCAGGCTGATTGGAGCCTGCGTGCTCCGAGCGCAGACAGAGCGGCCTTAGGGAACGAACGTCGGTGCCTCCCGGACGATGGGGGACCATGTCCTCTTTACCTCAAAAGAATGTGGCAGAACAAGGGATCCATACTGGTTGTCCCCTTCTTTGTTTTCACCCCCTCCCAATGTAACTGTGGTACCTTAAAAACTGACTTTTATTGTGCATTTGTTTCTTAACAGTTGCGAGAAACAATCAAAGCTGGCAAAGGTGTGACTTCAGCTATTGACCTGTGTCGTTACCATGGAAACAAGGCACTGGAGGCCCTGGAGAGCTTTCCTCCCTCGGAGGCCAGATCTGCTTTAGAAAACATTGTGTTTGCTGTGACCAGATTTTCGTGACACCAAATTAAAAAGACACTATTGTTCGTTAGCTGAAAAAAACTGAGGAATGAGGTGATCTGGAGAGCTTTTATAATGAAATATATAAATTTGGTAATAACTTTAAAGGCATATGCATTTTTTTCTTCTTTTTATCACATTGCTAAATGAACACTGCCTTCTTTTTGGAACTGCTACAAACAAAATAGAAGGAAAAAGGTCAAGCAGTTTTTACTTGTCACGCCAGAAGCGCACTTGAGGCTGCAGTAGCAGAAATAATTAATGAGATTCGCTCCTGTGACCTCAGCAAATGGACAGGAAATAAGTCCCTATTGATTGGACTGAGCCAGGGATGGCGCCAGGGCGGTGGCCTGTGGTTTTCCTTCTAGAGAGGACAGAGCAAGCTGCAAGCGGCAGGTGTCAAGAGAAACGCTACCGATGCCAGCCAGGGAGCACTGTCAAATCAAAAACTAGTGGCCAATTTGTCACAACAGAGGGTAGTTCAGTGATTAAGAAAAAAAAATACGCTTTGTCTTCTTGCAACTGTGTTTCTGTACTTATAGATACGGTATGAATATACTTTGTGCTTCATGGTTTTTGTAAGGTTTTGGGGGAGGGGGTTGCTCGAAGAAAATGCCAAATATTTGAATTAAGAGATTAAAACGTTATCAAATGTTAAATTGGTCATCGTCTTAAAGACAAATTTTCTCTTCAAACGTTTCAAAGGACAAAACTTTTTTTTAAAAGCTGAACAAGATCATTTTTTCAAGTAAAATGCATTTATTTGTATGACTTTAGTGTAAAGAATACCTTTAATTTCTACAAGTTTCATATATACAGTTGTTGTCCTGGGGGATTCTTTGGCAATACTGTTTTTTTAAATCTCAGAATATCAATTTTTGGTCTTCAACCACAGATGTCCGTTACAAAAGGAGCACAGGCAGCCCTGCGGGCCTGCAGGCGGACGCGCCCCTGCGTGGTGCGGGGTGGGGGGCGGGGGCGGGGGACGGCTTCTGCGGTCTGCATGCATGCAATGTGAGACAAGAAGGCTGAGTTTACATAAATGATCCAGATCGAGACTGAGCTGCCTTTCTTCCTCGAGTGGTGTAATTACAGCCCTATCTGGAGACAGCGAACACAGCAAACAGATTTTATTACCTTGTTCACTCAAACACTAAGTGAAGTTATTTTAGTTAAATTCCTCCCCCCCCCACAAAGTTACCAAACCATTTTATCAGGCCAAGCATGAGGCATGCAATGAAGAGAAATCTAAAGCTACCGAGACTGATGCGTTGTATTATGAAATATCTTTAAGTATACTTGAAATATTCTAATTGTACAGTGTATGCTACTACAATTTGAAGGCCTATAGATTTAACTGAAGAGAACATTCCCCTGTTTGAAATGTCTTTTCTCACAGAAATTGGCTTAATTAGTAACTGTGGTTAGTGGCTTGAGATCAGAGTAAGTTTTAATCATTAACTTCCACAAAGGGGGAGTCACGCCTGGTGTTGGGTGGACGTTCGGGGAGTTAGCGGCTGTAGGATTTGTTAGCGGGTAGCCCTGAACCTGGGGCTCTTCTGATTCCGGTTCAGTAGCCGGTTTGCTGTGTTGCCTTAAGCAAGTCACTTCCTTCTGATCCTCAATTTTCTCATCTGTAAAATAAGGTTAAATGACAATGTATGAAGTCCCTTCCAGCTTTGTCTTATTTTCTGAAAGTTCACCATTTCTGACTGTCTAGATAACAAGACGCTGCGTGAGATTCAAGGACAAGGGAAGGTGAAACCCAAGAGAGGCCCTGAGGAGTTCGGAACTTAGCAGCAAGCTTCTTGCTAAGCTGCTTCACAGGTGACCTGAGTATTCCCAGCTCACCTCTGTGTGACATGCAGCCCTGGACTCCTCTTTTCTTTTCTTTTTTTTTTTTTTTTTACAACTTATCTGGCATTTTTTAAAAAACCTTTATTGTATTTTTTTTCATTACTGTTTAGTCCCTTATTCCTCCCTTCCCCCCAAAATCACATCAGCTGTCCATGTCCACGAGTCCTTTTTCCTCCTGTTTCAACACTCACCTTGCAGCTTTCTTTGGGACCTTTCCCACTGCCCTCACTGGTGAGTGGCAGCTCTGTCCTTCCCGCAGGGGCACCTTGCCTGTGTTTTCAGGTCTCACTTAGCAGAGTCCCGCTTCCTCAGCACCTTGGCATGCGTTTGCTAAACCTAACACACTGGTTAATTCACTCAGGGGTGTCCATCCTTTTGACATCTCTGCGCCACACTGGAAGAAGAAGAGTTGTCTTGGGCCAGACATTAAATGCACTGTAACATGTAATCACAAAAAAAATCTCACAATGTTTTAAGTAAATTTACGATCTTGTGTCGGGCCGCAATCACAGCCATCCTAGGCTACTTTAGAGTCTAAAGTATTATATTAAAAACCGATAGCCTTTCTCCTTGCCCCTTCTTTAGGGATGTTTATTAACTCATACTAAGCTATTGTAATTTCAAACAATCTCTAGGGAGAAATTGGGAACACCAAGTCAGGCTTAATCATACTTGTTGAGGCCTACTGCCTGCGTACACCCAAGGAATCAGTAGTTACTGGCCTTAGAATGTCTCTTCCTTCACCCCCTCTCTGCCACGACCCCCCATCTCCTGTTTCTTACTAGAGGGAAGAATTCAGTCATTAACATTATTATGCCTCATTCCATCTGGTCCCCCCAAACTTGCAAGTTGGCTCCTCCCAACCTCACTCAGTTCAGGTCCCTGAACTCACCTGCACTCAACTCCCTGTCAGTCATGTATAATAAAGACCGCGTTGGCGAGGGCTCCACGTTAAGGGCCTTCACTATTCCATCTTGTTTGAATCCTACAGCCACTCTCTGGGGGCAGATACTGTCAGCCCCCATTTACAGAGGGGACCGCCTCTGACCCACTGGCTCGCCCTCACGCCCCACCTCTCCACCTGAGAGTCTCTCCACAGAGTACCCTTTCTCTCCCTTTACTTCCTTTCCAAATAAGACTTCTTCTCCTTTCCGTGAATCTCGAGCCTGTGGCCTCCCATCTCCTTGAATCCTCAGTGTTTCCCCCCGCTTGCCCAGTTCATCCTTCCACCTCCACTTTTTCCTCCCAGCTTCACCAGCACTCCTTACGTCTACTGACCCCTTAATCCTGGAGTCCTTCACTCCAGGTCCCCACCATCTAGACCAGTGGCAACCCTGTGCATGCTCCAAGAATACTTGCTGGACAAGCAGGTGTCTCGCTGCACAGCTCCAGGAGACACTGCACAGATGAAGTCCCGACTGTGAAGTTCGCAAGACTCAGCCCTGCAGGCCGACTCCCCCCAGCATTTCACGCAGCCGACCAGAACTTCCCCCTTGGCGTCTGCAGCCCACCGCAGTTCCGGTTCTTCCCCTCTTCTCTGACTCCCCTTCCTTTGTGTCTGGCACAGCTCCTTCCTATTCCCACCCCTAGACAGTCTTTTCTCAACATTTACATTCTCTTTCCTTAGGAACTGCAACACAGTTTTCTGCCCCACTCAGTCCTTATATTTTAAGTTCCCCAACTTAGAAAAACTTTTCTGGCGTAAAAAACAGTATCAATTAGATATTGATGAGATGGTGAGCTATTTGCCATTCAGGATTAGTTATTGTACTTTGAAAAAAGATAAGGATTATGCTTATCATTAAACTGTTTTGTAAGTTTTACTTGATGATAACGCTAAATTCTTTTCACAGCGTTCTTGCTCATATAATGTGGTTATCTTAGTCACATATAAAAATAAATTACCAGTGACCTATTTGCCTGGACCAGGTCTCATTCTCCAGTGTTCAAGACCATCGTTTTTCTTTTCTTACTGAATTTACTGGGGGTGACACTGGCTAACAAAGTTATACAGGTTCCAGGTGCACAGAACACAACATGCATCCACTGCATTGTGTGCTCACGGCCTCAAGGCAAGTCTCCGTCCGCTGCCGTTTAGCCCCCCACTCCCTCCTCCACCTCCCCCAACCTTGGCAGTCACCACATTGTTGTCTGTGTCCAGGAGTTCCTCTCTTTTTTTTCTTTTTTGCTCAATCCCTCCACCACCCCCTACCAAGTCCCCCTCTTTTTTAATCTCATCTATGACAATGTTATTGCTACGCCCAGGATGTGGATGACACCTGCAGACTTGGGGTAGAAGACACTGAACTCAGGGACCAGAAAGTAATGTGAAAACCCGTGCGTATGTGATCTCCTTTCAAACCCTGACAAGTTGCTACGGCATGGATCTCTTTGGACAAGCGGGTTTGGAGAAGTTGGATTTAATCAACAAAATTGCAGCTAAAGGATACTTTTTCTTTTTTTAAAAAAGACTCTAGCTAATCAGCAGGCCCATCACTGATAAGGAAAACCTTGCTTTTCAGAAAACCCTTTTTGATCTCCTTCCTAGAGTTCTTAGTTGCAAGAAGGTCCTTTTCTGCCTCTTCATTTGTCTTCCCACTGAAACTCTATTGTTAAGCTTGCCTTTCTGACCAATAGAAGCTCCAGGATTTATCTTTAGCCTCCGTAATGACTGCCTCTCAATCGAGAGAAGGCAGAGCACAGAAGGGCAAAGATGGATTGGGTTGGTTTTCTAATCCATTTAACTGTGAGGACAGGATTGTCATTCCATTATTATTCATAATTTCCATTATTACTAATCATGTTTTAGTAATAATAAAATTATTTACACTTTCTTTAAAAACACAAAACAATCATTTTACCTCTGTCTCTTTTCCTACTTTCAGTCCTGATCCCTTCTCAAATTAATTGTTTTATTCTTTCAGAATGGGTCCTGCCTTTCCATTAGGAGGAGATAACAGACTTCTAAAGGTGACTGAGAAAGAGGTGTCACCCGGGGTGAGTCCAGAGGGGTCAGAACTGGTAGTGGGGCCCGCCGTCCCTTTAGCTCCCGCACCTGCCCTCAGAGTTCTGACCGTTAGGCGTTTGGCTGCTATTGGTGAAGGATGTCCTGCCTCGGTACCTATTTCTTTTCTTCCACAGAAAGAGAAAGTTTCTCAGGCTGTTATTCTCCCCCCCCCCCCCTTTGAGTCGCTGACTCCATCTTCACAGAAGAACGACATTAGCTTTCTCTCCACTCAGTCTGCTCGTTTCTGAGACTAACAGTGTGCCCATCGCTGTCTGTCCCATGAGCAAGTGAGTGGGCTCACCACTGCAAGGGCTGTTGGACTCACTTACACTTCCCTTTTTAAATGTATTGAAGTCGATAACCACTTTAAAGAAATGTTGAAAGATAGAAAAACATCAGTCATTCACAATCGTACCGTGCTAGCATAATCCATATCAGCATTTCATTTGGAATTCTTCTGGCCTCTTCTGCCATGCACCATTTTTACATGGTTGCAATTATAGTATAAGTTCATCTTTGGGTCCTGCTGCTTTCCCATAACACATCATAAACATTTTCCACGGTGCTGTAGTCTTCACAACCATTATTAATAAGTAGCTTAAAGTCTAAGCAAAGCATCTGAATTTCTGTTCCTGGTTGGTTTCTCTATTGTAAATGGGTCTTTAGTAAATACTTCGTAAGCCAGCCTCCCACCCCGCAGTGAAGAAAGTCTTTGACTTGGGAAAACAGTGCCCCTGCAGGTTCACAGCAGCAGATTAAAACTATGGAACGAATTCCCTTAAAATTCTAAAGCTTAAATGGTTAATCCTCTCAGTTCTCATTCCTGCAAGATGAGCTCAGGATGGACTCACACCTCTACACATTTTCCTTTTGCCTGGCCAGCCACACTTCAATTTGATGACTTCATCCTTTCCACCAAAATTCACAGTCTCCTAGGACAGAAAAGAGGCTTTACTCAATTGTCACAGCTCCTGCTTTTGGCCAAGACCACGGGACACCATTTTGTAAGAGAAGAGAAGCCATCTTGCTTCTTCAAAGACTTGGGAGGGAATTCCTAGGGTTTGTTTGAAGGAAAACAAAATAATCTGTATGTGACTAAAATCTTTCATGCTGTAATAGTATGAGTTTTGTTGTTTCGTTATTGTCCTGCTTTATTTGGGTCCTTTTTTAAGCTTTCAAATGAACTAGAGAACAACATCAAGCTCTGAGAGTTCAGCTATGTTTGCAGCCTTTCCTTCCTTAAATCAATCGCTGTAACTTTCCTGTTTGCATTACTTCTCACTTTCCAGGCATTTTAATGATGCCGTCCCCTGCCTGCCCTCCCTCCTTGTGTTATGAATTGCACAGCAACTTAATCCTACTTGTTTACATGGGATGCTATCAATTTTTTTTATCATAAGTTCTGATAGTGCTTTATTTCTTCTTTTCAACATCCTGTTCTGCAGCTCCCTTGGCTCTTTTTGCCTGGATGCCAAAGAGCCGGGCATTGGCGCGGGCCATGCAAAGACTGGCAAAGGTCCTTCTGTTCCTCTCCTCTGTGATCACCTTGACTTTCTCCTTCTTGTAGACATTCCCTATGGGCATGATGGGCCCCGTCGGCTGGCTGGCTGGCTGGCTGGCTGGCTGGCTGCTTGAGTTCTTCAGCAGAGCTGTCTCCCTTCCTGAGGGCAGAGGGCTTCCTGGGGAAGAGGGTGAGCTTGGAGCAGCACTCCGGCTGCGGCAGGTGGGCCTGCAGTGACTCGCTGGTCTCAGTGCACCTCCGCAGATCCATCGGGATCCCAGCGGTCCAGGCCACCCTTGACTTCTCCAACCTGCAGCTGCTGCCCTGGAGGCTAGCATTTGGTGTGGTACCTGCAGGGGGTCATCTCAGTATGGGCCCAAAGGGTCCGGAGCAGGGCACGGGGCAAGGGGCACACCTTGGCTTGCCAGGCCTTGCACCTGCAGCCTTCCACACAGGCTGAGTAAACCACGTGGTGACGTGTGGCTGCTGGTCCTTGTGGAAGTGGAGCTTTCGGGTCATGCCATTTCGGCTGGGTGCCACAGCTGCTCCCGACGGACCCAACTTCTCCGAAGGAGAATGGCCGCGGGTGATCAATTTATTTTGAGCTTCCTAATTGCTGCCTAGTTATGCGATTCTGTACCTTGCTTCTCTTTCCTTTTCTTCCTTCTTTCTTTCCTTCCTCTTTTTGGAGAATTAAAATTGCTTAAAATGCCCCCTTTTTTTAAAGCAGCTTTATCAAATTATAATTTACATACTGTAAAATTCACCGAGTTTTAGTGTAAAGTTCAATGATTCTTAGTAAATTCACAAAGCTGAGCAGGCATCACCACAATTCCGTTTGAAACATCCCTCATGCCTGTTCGCAGTCAGCCCCTAGTCCTGCCCTCAGACCTAGGCAGCCGCTAATCCACTCACGCTATCAGTCTTCCTGCTCTGGACATTTAATATAAATGGAAATATGCAATAGTTAGTCCTTTGCATCTGGTTCTATCACTCAGCCTGTTTTTGAGGTTTATGCATATTGTAGCATTAATCATTATTTTATTCCTTTTTATTGCTAAATAGTATTTCATTGTAGGGATATACCATATTACCTATCCATTTAGTAGTCGATTGGCATTTGGGTTGTTTCTACTTTTTACCTATTAGGAATAATGCTGCTATTGAATATTCAAGTACAAGTCTTTTTTTTTTTTTTAAGATTTTATTTATTTTGAGAGAGAGGGAAAGAAACATTAATGTGTGGTTGCCTCTCACATGGCCCCCACTGGGGACCTGGCCTGCAACCCAGACATGTGCCCTGAGTGGGAACTGAACCGGCGGCCCTTTGGTTTGGAGGCCGGCACTCAATCCACTGAGCCACACCAGCCAGGGCTCAAGTACAAGTCTTTTTGTGGACATATGTTTTCATTTGTCTTGAGGAGATCCCCAGGAGTAAAATTGCTTAGTCATATGGTAAATTTATGGTTAACTTTTTAGAAGTTGCCAAACTGTCTTCCAGAGTAGCTGTATCATTTTACATATCCACCAGCATCGCATGTGGGTTCCAATTTCTTCACATCCTTGCCTACCCTTTGTAGTCTCTTTTTTTATTATAGCTATTTTAGTAGGAATGAGATAGTATCTCATTGTGATTTTCATTTGTGTTCCCTAATGACTAATGATGCTGAGCATCTTCTCAGGAGCATATTAACCATTTATATATCTTCTTTGGTAAAATGTCCATTGAAACTTTTTGCCTATTTCTTAGATTATTTGTCTTATTGCATTGTAATCATTATTTATATATTCTGGATACAACTCCTTCATCAGATATACGGTATGCAAATATTTGCTCCCAGTCTATTTATTGCTTAACTTCATTTCATAATGGTGTTTTGAAATGCAAAGTCTTGCCCTGGCTGGTGTAGCTCAGTGGATTGAGTGCCAGCCTGCAAATTAAAGGGTCGCTGGTTCGATTCCCAGTCAGGGCACATGCCTGGGTTGCGGGCCAGGTCCCCAGTAGGGGGTGCACAAGAAGTAACCACACATTGATGTTTCTCTCCCTCTCTTTCTTCCTCCCTTCCCCTCTCTAAAAAAATAAATAAATAAAATATTTTTTTTTAATTTTTTTTAAAAGATTTTATTTATTTTTATTTTTAGAGAGGGGAAGGAACAGAGAAAGAGAGGGAGAGAAACAGCAATGTATGGTTGCCTCTCACATGGCCCTCACTGGGGACCTGGCCCACAACCCAGGCGTGTGCCCTGACTGGGAATCAAACCGGGACCCTCTGGTTCCCAGCCCGCGCTCAATCCACTGAGCTACACCAGCCAGGGCTCAAATAAAATATTTTTTAAAAAAAGAAATGCAAAACCTTTCATTTTGATGAGGCCTGATTTAATCAATTTTTTCTCTTATAGATTGTGCTTTTTGTGTCCTATCTAAAGAATCCTTGCCTAAAAGTCACAGAATTTTTTCCCAGTGTTCTTTTCTAAAAACATAGTTTCAGCTTGGATATTTAGGTCTGTGATCTACTTTGAGTTACTTTTTGTGTACATTGTCAGATAAAGGTTTAAATCAGGGTTTCTCGTTCTCAGCCCTGTTGACGCATTGGGCTTGATGGTTCGTTGTTGCGGGGTCCTCCTGGGGCGTCGCTGGGTGTGGGGCAGCGTATCTGGCCTCATCCTGCCTGGCACCCGCAGCACCTCCGCCTGCAGCACCTCTGCCCGCAGCTGCAGCGGTCAGACTCACGTCCAGACGTCATCCGATGTTCCCTGGGAGGTCAAATCACCCCCACTGAAAACCATTGGGCTAAATTAATATTTTTTATATTTGAATAGCCAATTCTAGAACCATTTGTGGAATAGACTGTTATTCCCCCCCCCTTTGAATTGCCTTGGCAACTTTTTAGAGTATCAATTGACCATAAATATAAGAATTTGTTTCTTGACTCACAAATCTGTCTCATCAATCTCTATGACTGTCCTCATGCCAGTGCCACACTGTTTTGATTAGTATAGCTTTGTATTGTTTTAAATTTGGAAACTAAGTCCTCCAACTTAATTCTTTTTGTTTTCACTAAACTTTTTATTTTGAGATAATTGTGAATTCACAAGTAGTTGTAAGAAATGACACAGAGACCCCATGTGCCTTTACAGTCCCCCAGCAGGCACACCTGATAAAACTAGAGCACAACCACAGCCAGGACATTGACGTTGGTACTGTCCATCAGTCTTACCCATCAGTCCATCAACCCATCGGTACTGGTAGTTCTTCCTTTTCAAAATTGTTTTTAAAAATTGCTTTGGCCACTCTGGGTGCTTTGCATTTCCGTAAAAATTTTTGGATCTGTTTGTCAAATTCTACAAAAGAGTCTGCTGAGATTTTAATAAGGATGCCTTGAATATATAGATCAAGTTTTGGATAATTGCCATTTTAACATTAATCTTCCAATTCATGAAACATGATTGTCTTTTTTTTTTTAATTGTGGCACTATGTATATAGCATAGCGCATGCCATTTGAGTCCTTTACAGTTCAGTGACATTAATTGCATTACACTGTTGAACAACCATCACTGCTGTTTCCACAACTTTCCCATCACCCCCGAGAGAAACCCTGCTTTTCTTTCAGCAGCAATACCGAAATTGCCAAACTACTACTTACTGCATGGTCTTCTGTGGCCCCAAAGCCTTTTTCACATCAGCAATTTAGTACTAACCTCTGCATCCCAGGGAACGCTGGTACTTGTCTTCGGAGGAATATAGACTAGTAGCCCCTTATCCACAGGGGTTACTTCCGTGACTCCCAGTGCACGCTTGAAACTGAGACAGTATCAAACCCTATATACACTATTCTTTCCCTATGCACACCTTTTCACGTAAAGGGAGCGCTTTACATCTTCTCTTTGGCATATCTGAATTACCAGCATCACTATTCTTGTACATTGGGCCTATTATTAAGTAAAATGCAGGTTACGTGGTCACAAGCACTGATGCTGTGACAGGCGGTCTGTGACCTCGACGGCCGCTACGTGACTGGGGGGAGGGTACCGCGTGCCGCGTGGATGCACCGGACAAAGGGATGATTCACATCCTGGGCGAAACGGAGTGAGAATTCACCATGCTACTTAGAATGGCACACAATTTAAAACACGAATTGTTTATTTTTGGAATTTTCCATTTACTATTTTTGTCCACAAGTAATTGAAATTGCTAAATGCAAAACCACAAATGTGGGGGGACAGTTATAGACAGTCCTTTTTAAGAAACTGGGCTTTAGGGTCCTCAAAACACAGCCCTGCCATTGACAAACAGGATACTTAACTTCTCTAAATCTCATGTCGTTGTGCACAAATTTAAACACTTTTATTTCTATCGATCTTCTAGGTGTGGACTTCGGACTCCCACGGGTACTCAGCGCCTGCCTGGTGCTGTGGGAGCCGCAGAATGAAGTGCACTTTGACTGTAAACATTTTTTCCCCACAGAGTTAAAGTTAGGCAATTTAACTACAAATGACATTTTAAATTATTATGGCGTACCAAGGACATATATTGTGGAATTAAATGTAAGATTTGCATGTAATATAAAATGTAAGTCTTGAAATAAATTCAGAGTTTGTATTTGGGTGCTTTGTGCTAATCCTGCTTCCCTTCCATACCCCCCCATTCCACTTAAACATTTTTTACCCTCTAGTAGCACCCCCAGCCCTAGCAGACATTCACTCATCCTTCACAGCTCTTTTCCCCATAGAACCTCAGAATCCTCCTCAACACAGCCCTGTAGGCAGCCACTAAGAACATACGACACAGCTGTCACATAAGCCGAAGTCTATTTGCTATCTCTGTCCAACTAGTTTACAGTTATTTGCTTTAGGCTTTATTTTACCATTGATTTAAAATAAAATCAATGGCCCTGAAAATCAAGGTGATTTTATTTACTTCTGGCTTTCCAAATATTATGCTCTTCCTTTCAGATTACTTTCTCTGCTTTACATATAAATTATCACAATAAAGATGAAGGCAACCTACAGTATGTTCACTGTAGAAATGACAGTACCCATCATGCCATCCACGTTTGCCAGGCCAAAGGTACTTCTATATCATGCACCTCTGTCCTCCTAATACTGTCAACAGAAATCAAATGCCCATTAGTATGAAAAAATCCTTTATAAATGTCTTCTCATGCATCATTATGATCTAGTTCCTATTCAAGACTAAATGTGTTTTTGTTCCCCATTTAAGAAAGTTTTAAATTTTATCTCCTCAGTTACAATACTGGGGTTTGTTTGGGATTTTTTGGTTTTTTTAAGATTCTCATCTCTTTATAAAGATACATGTATGGGATGGACAAGGGCAAGTAGTGGAGAGAGCAAGTCTCTTTTTGATAAAACATCTATACTTTTCTTTCCAGTGTCCTACCTACCACCTCTTTATGATCGCTGGCTGGCATGACAGATTACCTTAATTTGTTTCTAGCTGTTGCTAAGCTATCACCATGGTATCAGAACACTCAGGCAAATATAGATGCCTGAAAACAAATGCGTAGGAAGGAAATTTTGTCCCTAGCCCCCTCCCCTCTGCTGGCACGGGGATGAGCAGCTCAGCCGTGAAGTTCTGTGTCATGGCTGCTCTTCCGCCATAACAACACCAAACAAAAACCCAAACCTTTGAAACCTGGATTATTACAGCCCATAAAATACAATGATGTCTGCAAATGTTAGATCTGTCACTTACCAAAGTCATCAGTAGTCTGTGTGCCTACACCTTGCAATGACTAAAGCAGATAGCACAGTAACCTTTATTGAATGTTTGCCCTCTAGCAAGATAAAACACCAGCAAAAATACTGCCCTCTTAATTACAATCTTTATGGTCATGCAGTCAAAATGAGTGGCACATTTTTGTTCTGTCTCAATAAATTTTTTTTTAAAGATTTTATTTATTTATTTTCAGAGAGAGGAGAAGGGAGGAAGAAAGAGCAATGTATGTTGCCTATCACATCGCCCTCACTGGGGACCTGGCCTGCAACCCAGGCATGTGCCCCGACTGGGAATCGAACCGGGACCCTCTGGTTCCCAGCCCGCGCTCAATCCAATGAGCTATACCAGCCAGGCTGTATTAATAAATTTTTTCAGATAGTCTTTACATTTTCAAATTCTAAGAGAAGAGTTCCGTAGAATGAGCTAGTGTGAGCTTAATCTTTAAGAGCAGTGAAAACATGAACTGCACTTTGAGTCACTCCCTTGGCCTTTCCACATACAAAGAGAAAGAGAATATTTCATCCAAAGGGAACAGCTCAATTTTCGTAAAAGTTCCTGTCAACGTTGTCAGATATGTTTATAGACTAGATGTATCACTTGTTTACCTAAATAATAGCGTAAGTAGCTGTTTTTAGGAAGCTTTACCATAAATCTTTCTATATGACTGGACTCTAAGCAAGGCTATGATTAGGAAATAACCTACTTCCCCCCCTTGGCTAGTTCTAATGAGAGCTTTCCAACTTAAACGTTGTTTGAACACTTCTCCCATTCATAGTGTGTGCCCGTCAAAAGTGCTCTCTGTGTGCAGTGTGTCGCCCTCCTATTTATAACCTACCTAACAATGCCAGCCAGAGACAGTAAAAGGTGTGTGTTCATATGCAAATTTTCAGCAATAATGTTTACAATTGCAAAAAGTCGCTTGCTCTGTTATGTTCAGCAACAGCATTATGAAATTGAGTACAGGAAAGAGAAAATGGTACTAATATTACATTTTTACGTTGCTGAAAGGTTTTTATAGAATTAATTAGAAAAAGAAATTAAAGAGTGCAAGATGAAAGGGGCCCTGGCTTACAGTAGACGTTTGCATCTTACGGCACTTGGCCAACTCACGGCAGCTGTTCAGAGGAGGACGTTCATGGTACGGCACAGGCTCTTCCTGTGTTGTCTTCAAATGTGTGTTTTCCCAAGCAGTCCTCAGAGTGTCTTCTTTCTTTTACTAGATTGTGATTCCTATGACTTGAAAGCCACCGATAGAGAAAGAAGTAAACACAAACAGGGTAAATCCATGCTTTCTTTTCACTGACAGTTACTCAGCGTTACTATGTGGCAAGCACCGTCTTGGATACAAAGATGACCAGAGACTGAGGTGATCTGTGACTTCCCTGCTATATTGCGGGCTTCTTAGGATCACATTAGTTTTGAGAGTCGTGGGATGTGACAAATAGAACAGACACATCTGGGTTCAAATCCCAGCTTCTCCACTGAATGTGATGTAAGGCAAACTGCCCACATTTCTTCTTGCTTTTCTGTAGAAATGGAGACAGTCATGCTTACTAGTGAAGTGGCTGCTCAGCGTCTGAAAGCATCTATCACCTTGCCTGTTACAGGGTCAATATTCAGTAAACGTTAAGTTTTTACGGTGATGGGGCAAACAAGTAAAATAAAGTACTAGTAAAGGAACAATGGGTTACCAACTCTAATTAGTAGGTCTACAGACTTCTCTTAGCATATAGGACAATATAAGGTGAAAAAGGGCCCAGGGAGCAGAGGATCAGAGCCCACCCAGGGATGTATATTAGGAGGGCAAAGAACAAGTGCGAAGCTCGCCGTCGGCAAAGTTACAGGGTTGGAAGGGAGCAGTATCTGCAGTATGGTTTGTCAACTGCCTGCATCGGAATCAGGCGCTTCGAGTATGGTCGGGTTTATCCATACCTGCTAAGCCAGAACCTCTGAAAGTGAGGTCCAGGAGTCAACATTTCTCATTAGCTGCCAAGAAGTTCTCATACAGACTCCAGTTTTAGACCCACTGGGGTAAATGACGGATTTCTAGAGTTCTGACATCTGATCTTGGTACTGTGCAACAGACAGAACATGAGCTTTGGGGTAATAGATTCCAGGCAGATTGGAATGCTTAACATTTACACCAGAAAAAAAAAAAAAATCTCCCAAATAGAAAGCGGAAAGAACCCTGGCTGGTGTAGCTCAGTGGATTGAGCATAGGCTGGGAACCAAAGGGTCGCTGGTTTGATTCCCAGTCAGGGCACATGCCTGGGTTGCAGGGCAGGCCCCCAGTGAGGGCCATGTGAGAGGCAACCATACATTGCTGTTTCTCCCTCCCTTCCCCTCTCTCTAAAAATAAAAATAAAAAAATCTAAAAAAAAAAAAAAAAGAAAGTGGAAAGAGAAAAGAAGAACATGGAGTCAGTGAATAATACAGAATAAATACAGAATAAAATGATAGAAATAAGTACATAATGAATTATAGTAAATATAAATTAACTAAATTCACCAATTAAAAATAGAGTCTCAGAAGACCCAGTAATAAGTTGTCTGAAAGAGAACTTTAAAAAAAGACACAGAATGGTTGAAAATAAAAGATGGGAAAAATATATAAAACAAAAGAAAAATGGGAAGGAGACCTCACATAAAAAACCCTTAGGACAGCCCGGCTGGTGTAGCTCAGTGGATTGAGCGCGGGCTGGGAACCAGAGGGTCCCGGTTTAATTCCCAGTCAGGGCACATGCCTGGGTTGCAGGCGAGGTCCCCAGTGAGGGCCATGTGAGAGGCAACCATACATTGCTCTTTCTCCCGCCCTTCTCCTCTCTCTAAAAATAAATAAATAAAATCTTAAAAAAAAAAAACCCTCAGGACAGATAACCAGTCTCTCTCTCTGTCTCTCCCTCCCCTACCCCGCTAAGCTCCAAGGACCCTTCTTTTGCTGTAACTTGTTTTCTAAGCCCATATCTTTTACAGCTCACTTTCTCTCCCCCGGTGACTTTCTAAATAAACTTTCTCTTCTAATTTGAGTCTTGGCTCTGAATTCTTCTCTTAGCCACGACTCAAGAACTGAGGTTGCTGAACCAAGGTTCACACCCGGTGCCTTCCCCATAACACCTCTACATGCAGAGAAGGGAGGAGCACTGAGGAGTGCTATTACCTGAGTCAGCCAGGGGCCAATGGGGACCGCGATTAATACACCTTTCCAAGGATGACATCAGCTTGGAGTTGGGGATCCATGAGAACTGCCTGGATGTTCACAGGGCACTTCTGGAAATCGAAAGCTAGAAAAACCAAATTGGGAAGTGGGGTCAGAATTTCAAGCCTCCCAAAAAACTTTGGCTTGAAAGGAAATCCAAAACAACCAATGCTGGCAAGCAGGTGAAGAGAGTGAACCTCTGTGCACTGTTGGGGATAGAGATGGTGCGGGTGCGGCAAACAGCGTGGCGCTTCCTCCAAGACCTGAGACAGAATGACCGTGTCCTGACTACAGAAGAAATACGCAACTTTAACGTAGGCAGGAAGAAAGACATCAACATTGTTGTCACTGATTCAAATGGAGACCGCAGCCAAGACATCAGGAAAAGGCGGAGACTCGGTAAGGCGGCAGTGGAAGAATCAGGAAAGATCGCCAAGAGCAAAGCTGTGTTTTTAGAGACCCAGGTCTCTAAGAATCATCCACATCCTGGTATTTCCAGTTACTGCGCACGGGTGCAAAAGTTGGAGAGAGAAGAAAGCTGGTAGGAAAATATCGGTTCATTTGAAATAAGGTGCCGGAGGAGAACTCTACCAATACCGGAACTGCCAGAAAGACAAGTGGGTGTGAGAGCAAATTAAGTCTGAAATGTCACTGGAGGCAAAAATGACAAAACTGAAGCTGTCCTATTTCAGGCACATCACGGGAAGGCAGGGCTCTTTGGAAAAGACAACAATGCTGGGAAAAATAAAAGGCAGCGGGAAAAGAGGAAGACAAAAGATAAGACGGCTCGACTCCACAGAAGAAACCACGAGAGGGACATTGTGGACGTCACTCGGCCAGAGGGCTGCCAGGACTCAGAGCCGACTCTACTCCACCTACAGGTGTGTACCAAAAAATAAAACAAAATAAAAAATAATTTAAAATTTAAAGCAAGGACTCAGGAAAATACTTGTACACACGTGTTCAAGCAGTATTATTCGCAGTAGCTCACGTCCATCGGCAGATCTGGCACCTGCTGCCTCCTGGCCGCCCCTCAGGGCAGTGTGCTGGGTGGGGCGGGCCAGCCCCGCAGGGAGGAGTGGGATGTGGTCCCACCCACGGACGGTCCCTGGCGGGGTCAGAGCCGTGCAGTCGAGGAGCAGAATGGCAGGCGCCGAGGGCTGGGGGCATGAGAGGGAAATTAGTTCGGGGGATGCCATTGAAGAAACTGATGGAGAGAAGAGGAACAATGGAGACTAGGTTGCCTTGCATTACAAGGAGCCCTAGTGGTTCCTCGGTAAGTTAGACATGGAACTCCATCTCGCCCTGCAATTCCACCCAGGAGAGATGAAAACATACCTCCACACCAAAGCTTGTGCACGGATGTTCACGGCGGCACCGTTCACGTGGCCCAAAGGCGGAACCAGCCCGAACGCCCGCCGGCTGAGGGCGCACAGTAAACCGTGGCCCGGACGCGGTGGAGCATCGCTCGGCCGTGAGAAGGAGCGAAGCGCCGACACACGCTGCAACGTGGACGGATTTCGGAAACATGCTGAGTGAGAGAAGCCGGACACAAAAGGCCACAGATTTTATGATTCCTTCATGTAAAATGTGTGCCTGTATGAAATGGATTTCTTAGAGACAAGAAGCATATTAGCTGTTATCAGGGGCTGGGGGGAGGGTGGGGAGTGAGTGCTTGGTGGTATTGGGTTTCTTTTTGGAATAATGAGAATGTTCTGGAACTTGAAGGTGGTGATGATTGCACAGTACTGTGGATGTACTAGATGCCACTGAATTTGCACTTTAAAGTGGTTAAAATGGTGGAAAAAAAGAAAAATGTGAAGAATCTTAATATCTGACAATATAGAATACAAGGCAAAAAAAGGAGACAAAGAAAGGTGTTATATGCGGATAAAGAAACAATAGCGCAAGAAGATATAACCATCAAAAACACGTATGCACCTAATAATTCAGTCTCAAAATATACAAAGTAACAACTGAAAAAATTGCAGGGAGAAATGAATAAATCAAGTTATAGTTAAAAGATTTTGACCACATCGTTCAGAAATTGATAGGTCAAGCATACATAAATGCACATGTTGAAATTTGAATCATATAATTAATGAGCTCCAATTATGAGGTATATATAAAATTTAGCACCCAAGGAATAGTTTAGTAATAACTATTAGATTAAACTATGTGAAAATATCAATTGTTGACCTCTTTAACCTATAAAAATGGAAGTTTTATATTATTCAACCTATATTTCAAAGTTGTTGAAGGTATTAAATGAACTAACTAGATAAACAAATAGCACAATGTCTAATTTAATTTCCTTTGGTCATTCCTAAAAGAGCACTTACTTCTACCGGTTTTCATAAATTAATACAGTGAAACTCTACTGTAACTGGATGAGAATTCAGTCATGTGAAATGTAAGGTCACAATTTTTTGTAAGATTAACAACAAAATGACCAGTGTGAGTCTGTGAAGCTAGCTGCTGAGGAATTCTGGGAGTCCAGCTGCCCTGGCTAAATTCACACCAGACTCAGCTGTGATTTGGTGCCACCTGCTGGCAGTGGTTGGCTCCAATTTAAATATTATTCGGGACGATTTTGAGTTTAGAGGCAGCAGGATAGCATCAAGCAAACATCCCAGGTAGTTGGTCAGATTCAGAGGTTTGGCTAGGAGAATAAAGAGGACCAGAGAGACTCACCCTTCATATCTTCTTTTTATGAAGCAAGTTTGCATTTTTGTGGCCTTGGCCTCCACTCCAAGACCCCTGGCCCCACCCCCAACCCCTGCCTCCTCCCTGTTCTCAAATAGGGACTAGACAGACAATGGGAGTCAGTTGCCAATTCTGCATTATATGTAAAATTATATTTTTGATGAGTGCATTATCATGGGGTTTACTCTGCTTATCAAGGACCCCGTGAATGCTTACAACATAGAATAGCACTATGTTTTTTATTTTAAAGCCTTTGATTAGAATGTTTCCGGTTGGCTATAAAAAACCCCCCCACAAAAAAACCTTTATTAGGTTGAGGCTAATTGAAATTCAAGCAGGAGGGAAAAAAAAAGGAAGATATGCAAAGGTGCAGAATTTCACCCAGAGAATATTAACCTATTGCACGAATGCCATGACATTTTAAATTTACAGTTGCCTTTGTGGATGACTTCTTGTTACCCAGCAGGCTCAGAAAGTCTTGGTTTGGTTGTTTCTTTCTTAAATTTCTTGGTTTGTTGGGGTAGCTTTTCCTTCCTTGTATAAACATGTAAGTCTGCTGCAGCTTACTAAGGATGCCCCCAAACACACAAACCGGGCTTTTGGGGAGCGGCATGAAGGAGCAAGGCTGTAGAGGGCGGTGCTTGGTTGTTGGTGATGTTCTGTTTCCGCCCCATCCCTCTTGCTGGCATCCTACCAATTCTGAGTCCAGCGGAGTCACTAACACAGTCAGAGGAGGGCAGTTTGAGAGACCAACACTGCTGTGAGCAGCAGAGCTAGCGGTTTGCAGCCAAGGTCTTCAGGGCTCATAGTTGCCAAAGGTTACATTTGTCCTCCATGGAACTGTCAAGCACCACCCTGAGTGTTGGGGAAGATGCGGCTCAGGCCAGAGAAGGCCTAAATCTGTCCACCACCTATCGCGCTGACCTCGCCTGTCCCTTCTGCCTGCCCTCTCACTTCAAGGCTCTCTGTTTTAACTCAAAAGGGCTATGTACAGTTTTCCAATGTTGGCCTCCAGTTTTCTGCCTCCGTTTCTGCCTACAGTTTTTCCTGCTTCCAGTGCCCCACACCCAGCCTTCGTGGGTCAGAATCCCACTCAGCCTGCCTGTGGCTCCCAGGACAGCTCACTCCATCACGGTGCCTTTCCCGATCCCTGATGGCTCCTCACTTATCCCAACTCTGGTGCAGCCGTCTGCGTTATATTATAGTTTCCAGGGGTCACGATTGATTCTCAGGGTAGACTGGAAGCTCTGTGAGGACCGAGACCTTCCTTATCCATTCCTTTATTCCCCAAAGAATCGAAGCTCTGCAGTCATAAGCGGTCAATAAATATTTTTTAAGTTTGAAAGCCTTTGTCACATTAAAGCTGGTCAGACCACCTTCCAAAGTGGGCTCCCCTTCTCCTGCCAACTGCATGGGTGTGCAGCCCTCTAGTTCAGTGCAAAATGCCCCCCTCCCTGCACCTCTCTCTACAATTGATGTGAGACAAATTCTGTCACTGCAAAAATTCCCCGGAAATGTAGACATCGGGAAACACATTCATTCGATCCAACCTAGACGAGAAATCCCTTTGGCACCGAAACAACTTTCTTACCCAGTCAAGGCTGAATAAATGCAGTTGTCACAAGCACAAAGTTTACTTACCAGATGCTAGGATTGCAACAAGCAACTCAGGAAGAATTTGCATAGCTGGAGAAGCTGTGCCTTTTATGTATCTTAATTTTTTAACATTTAAATGTCAGTAAATCATTGGATGTCAACTTGGATGTAATATATTTTATTAGATATGTCACTTGAAAATGCAGTAGGTCCAGAAAGAAAATTCAGGAAACACAGAATGGATAAGTCTTAGAGAATCATGACATCAGCACTATGTCTGTCCCTAAACGTGTGCGTCTCTTTCTGCAACCAGACCTGGGCCACTTATTTCTGCTGATGCTAATACTTTACTTTAAAAGAAAAAAGTTTTAATGCTATTAGAGAAAAATCACCCACAAGTTCTCTGATTTCTAATGTAAGATATTCAGAGGGGAGAAGCAGATAATGTGGATTACTGGATTCTTCTGTCCCCTTTCCCTCAAACTCACAAGCTCAGTTCTGAAGGGCAATTACTCGTCTTTGCCCCATGCTGATTGTGTAGGTCGGGAGGGTAATAAGGTTGTTTATTTGAATGATTTTCATCTGGTGCATTTCTAATATTCTCGCCCCACTCCTGACCACTCCAATCAGTATCAGTGAAACCAGCATCTCTCTCCCACCACCAAAGAAAATGATGGAACAAAAGTAATTTGAGTCTGAACTCTCTGATCCCAAATTTATCATCTTCCCAGGGCGCAAGGGTTGTATGGCTTTAGCCCTTTAAACCAGCAGCGGCTCAGTAATAATGTTAGTCCCTTAAACCAACGGCGGCTGAGCACTAACTAGTCTCACGTGTTTACTATTAACTCTGTCTAATCCTTCAAGCTATTACATATTTTTTCAGAAACCTTGCTGAATTCAGAAATTGCCCATGGCAGAATCAAGAAAACAGAGTTCTATACTAATAAAAGTAAATGCTCTGTCATCATATATTATTAAAAAGATGCTGTGTTAGATACACATATTTTACCAGGAAAAATGGAATCTTTGATTAGCTGGCTGAATTGGAAATTCCTTCCTAAAAGATTTTCCTAGTGCTTCCTAGAATCCACGGCATAAAGAAATTCTTAAACTGTTCTATAAATAACCTCATATCAAATATGTTTAGTAAGTGTGTGTGGCAAGATAAAAATTTTGAGATATTAATCTATACTATTTTCTTCTGGTATTTCCCCCTTTCCCTTCCCTGCCTCCAAGCAGATATTCCCATCGGGATTCATTGTCTTGGTGAAAGGGATGAGATGGACCAGAAAGCTGATATCACCCTCAAGCTCTTATTTCTAAAAACCGAAGCCCCCGCAGGGAGGAGACGTGAGCCAGGGCAGAAGCAGGAGGACCCTGGACAGGGCAGTGGGGCTGCCGGGTGGGCTCTCCGGCGACCTGGGGGAGGCAGGCCTGCTCCCACAGCAGGTGTAACCGTGGGCTTCGACCGCAAACCAGAGGCCTGTGGGCTAGGTCTGACTGTGTCTGACCATACACATTACAGCCCTTCAACATTAAAAACCTAGGCAATGTCACAGAAAAATCCGAATTTGGGCTTTTCTTGAAGAATCAGCAGGTTAGGCCATGGTGGGTTCCATCTGCCACAGCACCCGAAGCCTAAGGAAGGAGCTCTGGCCTGCCCGCGTCCCCCGCCAGTCGGGCACTATCCCGGCGCTGAGGCCGGGGCGCAGTCCCCGCTCATCAGAACACTTGCCCTGCCGTGTTCCAGACTGTAGGGGGTTTCTCTGTACCCAAGATTCTTTCCCTCCCTGGGAGACAGAAGATAGACTGGAGTTGGCTCCTGTTGAAAGACACAGGGGAGCTAGTGCCTTTCTTTGTAGAAGCGAAGAATGTTCTTACGTGTTTAATAGGCACACCACCTGCTTCACTCGTGACCTCTCCTTGCCTGCTCCCTGTAGGCATTTGCCTCATGTACCCTGTTCTAGGCAGCCTTGCCAAGAGACGCCCCTGTCCCTGGTTGGGCATGACAGAGTCGCTGCCCGCAGGGCATGGGGAGCAGAGGAGAACTCGTGTGGGCAGACACCCGGCGGGCAGAGGCCCTGGCAGCCCACGGCGGGGGTGGGAGGGATCCACAAGGTTGGAGCTCAAAATAGGAAGTAAATGGTTAATAGGAAGTAAATAGGAAGTAGCCCTTTCGCTACCCATAGATGTATGAACTGGGTTTGCATGTCCTGCCTGTGCCCCTGGTGGGCTGGGTTACGGAGCTCAGGGTGCTGTGGCCGCCCTGCACCCATTAGGGAGGCAGCAGGACACCGGCTTCCTTTCCTTCGTGGAGGGGCAAGGAGAGTGAGCACTAGAGAGACTTGGTGGCGGCTTTGTCCTTTTGGGGTGGAGTCTGACTTGAAGGTGGCGGTCTCTGCGTGTCTCCCAGACAGCTGCTGCAGGCTGGTTGTGTGAGCCTTTGTGCTTTTGCCGTTAAACTAGAAATGTGTGTTTCAAAACCTTAATGGTTATGGACCTGGGCTAGTTATCCCAACAGTTTGCTCACTTCATTTATAACCAATAAAAAATAACAGCTATCCTTTATTGAACTAATCTCATGCCAGCTACTGTACCAGTGCTAACTACCTCATTTGTAACCACCCCGAGGTTGCGGTTGCCCCATGCTGTGCAGAAGGAAATGGGAGCTAAAAGCTTGAACTGCTTCCTCAGATCTCGTGCTTAATCCAGGCTGGAGCCTGGATTCCAGTCCAGGTCTGTCAGGCTTATAGGCCTGCACTCCACAGTCAGCAAGCCCAGCGGACTTACCACCTCCTGCTACCTGCAGGACAACGGCAGGGTGGGAAGGGTGGAAGCCTGGATGCAAAAGGCTGAATCCCCAAAGAGCAGCAAAATTAAATAAGGCACCTTCTTTAGGGAAACAGGAAAGCGGATTTCTGCAGTGACAGAGGTTTTTGCAAGCGTCCTTAGAGTTGCTGTGGAGTACAAGGAGCCACCCGTCAGCGGACCACCCTGCTGGGACCCAGTGTTTCTGGGGTTTGAGGGTGGGGTCCAAGGGAGCATGAGACTCTTTTTCCCAACTATTGCTATGAGTTGAATTGTGTCCCCCAAAACACATGGAAGACCTCGTCCCAGCCCCTGGGAATGTGACATTATTTGGAAACAGATTCTTTGCAGGTGATTATGTTAAGATGAGGTCATTAGAACACCCTCTAATCCGGTATGACTGGTGTCCTTATAAAAGGATAAATTTGGACACAGAAACAGATGTGTATGGAAAGATGATGGGAAGACACAGGGAGGGTGCCATCTACGAGCCAACCAACACCTCAAGCCACCAGAAGCCACGAGAAAGGCCTGGGACAGATCCTCCCTCACAGCCCTCAGCAGGAACCAACCCGGTCGACACCTTGATCTCGGGTTCGTAGCCTCCAGAACTGTCAATTAATCTCTGATGTTCTAAGATGCCCAGTTTGTGGTACTTTGTTACAGAAACCCCAGAAAAGGAAAACAACCCCCAACAGGTACACATTTTAAGAGAAGATTTGGTTGTGCGGGTTTGCTATCACCCACCTCAGAGTCCTCCTGCGGAGCAGGGCCCACACCAGGACCACCGGGATTTCAAGCCTCCACCCCCAGGCTAGTCGGCTGGAGGGTCCAGGGCATGTGCCACAGGCACAGCGGGGAAGAGCCACCTGAGAAACTGCAGAAGTAACAGGAGGGACGATGTGCACCGAGGCTTCGTGGAGCCCAGTGCGAGAGCATCTGGAAGGCACGAATGAACAGCACAGCCAAGCGACGCCCGCCTGGCCGAGAGAAGGTGGCTCTGTCGTGGAGATGTAAGCAGAGCAAGTAGAGTGCTGCGGGACAACGGCGACCTGGGTGCTGTGACTCTGGTGGGGGGAGAGTGGTGAAAAGCTCACAACGGACACTAGGCTTGAAGGGTGAATAGGAGTTGACAAGGGGACAGCAGCCACATCACGAGCAAAGGCCGGGAAGGTAGACATGCCCAGCCTGAGCAGGCAGGGGTGTGTAGGTATCCCTCCGCATCTTGAAGTACAATCGAATTTTCTGAAAGAAAAAGATTAAATTCCATTCTGGTCAATATGGCTGATGTTGACCAGACACGGCTAATTGTCGAACAATTAAACTGGGGAACAACTAGACTTAATTGGGAACCAGCAGAAGAATTCATACCTGGGTATAACGTGGGTCGTGGCAATTGCCGGTCACGTATGTAGAGCCTGGCCTGTGTTTGCCCTGCAGTAGTTACTTGTTAAATGAAGGAATGAACTACAAACCATGTAATGTTTCTGGCCATTATCCTCATCCGTTTAAAAAGGGGTTGGTTTGATGTGGGGAGGTCCCGCCTCTCTTAGATCTGTGATGCAGGGCAAACCGGATAACAAATGTGAAAACACTATTGTTTTGGACTAAATGTCTGTCTACTTCCCGAATCACACGTTCCAGCCCTGACCGGAGATGTCATTGTATCTGGAGGTGGGGCCTCTGGGAGGCAATTCGGGTTGGAGAGGTCAGAAGGGTGGGGCCCTCACGATGGGATTAGTGCTCTTTTGAGACGTGCTGCGGGGCTCTCTCCTTCCTATGTTTAAGGACACAGCAACAGGTGACTGCAAACCAGGAAGACAGCTGTCACCAGAACCCAGCTATGCTGGCACCCTGATCTTGGACTTCCAGTCTCCAGAAAAGTGAGAAAGTAACTTTCTGTCATTTAAGCCACCCAGTCTATGGTATTTTGTTGTGGCAGCCTGAGCTGACTAAGACAACTAAGGAAAGAACTTGATAGCTGGGTGATGTAATTTCGGAGTTAGGCCTATGGCGGATGGAGCCCTAGAATGGAGGTGGGGGTTCTGGCCCGTGGCTCAGATCCTGCCATGAGTTAGCTATCTTTGGGATATTCCTTCATAACAGCATAAGTGTTGGGGGGATGGTTCTAGGAGGTACTATTCATACAGACTAGGGACAGAGCTGCTCCTAACCTTTGACCCTTTGTTTCTTCATCTGTAAAATGGAAGGGGAATGGAATATACAGTATCTAACAACGACTCGTTTATTATTTTGCCAAACATTTGTTAAGAATCAGCTCTGTCTCAGGTACTTGGAGACAGAGTGTTTGAAAATGGCCTTGTCCTCTAAGAGACGTTCTAGCTGGGGGACAGACAAATAAAAAGGCAACGATCGCTCTTCGTGAGCAGGGTCTCTGTGTTCTCCGGCCGGGGCTGCCACAGCAGAGTGCCACAGCCCGGGCGGCTTCAACAACGAACACCTCCTTTCTCACAACTCTGGAGGCTGGAAGTTCGAGATCAAGGTGCCAGCAGAAGGGGTGGTTTGTCTGAGGCCTCGCCCGTTGGCGCGCGGACAGCGCCCTGTCTACGGTCCTTTCTCTGTGCCCGCGCATCCCTGGTATCTCTCCCTTTTCTTGTAAGGACGCCAGTCGTACTGGATCGAAGCCCACCATATGGCCTCACTTACCCTTAATTACCTCCGGTCTCCAGTCACGTTCTGAGGTACACTGACGGCAGAACCTTAACACATGAACCTTTGGGGCCACGATTCAATCCATAGCAGTTCCCATGATGGGAAAGAACAAGGTGCCGTGAAGCGCAGGACGGGGGCTCTGTCCCCGACCTGGGGCACGGGAGGCCTCCTGAGAAAGAGGAGGCTGGAGGCAGGGCCACCAATTTAAGTGAATACAACTCTGCGAGGCACAGACCTCATATGCTTTAGTCTTCGGTGAAATCTGATTTTTTAATTATTATTTTTTTAATGTTTGGCCTTTGGTAGAAATAACACATAAAGAGGAACTCCAAAACATTCTTTGCAAGGCCAGTGTGACTTGGGCAAGCCACTCCTCCTTTTTGCCTCAGTTTCCTTGTGGTAGAATCAGGCAGTTGGCGCCTATAATTGCTCAGGCCCCAACGTGCCATGATTCCAAGGAAACCCTTAGACATACTCACAGGTCCGTCTCTAAATTACTATGTTGACACTTCAGCAGCTTTGGGAAACAGAGCCGTGGATTCTGGAGCCAAATGCCATATTTACTTTTGGAGCATTAATTACTCAGATTTACTTCCCTCCCTCCCTCCCTCCCTCCCCACTTCCTTTCTTGTTAAAACCATAGAATACATCGACAAAGCGGGGGCTGGTGAAGGAGTAAATCTAGGCTCTCACACCAGCTTGGCGTGACTTAGCTACTCCAGGGTGACTTCTGCCCCCTAAGCCATGGTGATGACTTTGTTTTTCGCCTGTGGGAGCAAGACAGGGTTACAAAAAGCAATGGATGCCCATTGTGGAGAAAAAAGAAAACCAAACAACACACAAAAGTATAGTCTGAAAGAGTAAAAGTCCCTTTACCATCCTATAGCTCAGTTGGCACTGTTCCCCACCTTTTCTGTTCACACCCACATCTATGTATGTACTTTCTTTTACAAAACGGGGTTACACTATATATAGATCTGTAATAGTCTTCTTTTACTCAGACATTTTTCTCAATCCATAAGAGTACCTTTTTTTTCTGAAGCCTACACAGTATACCATAGCATATATCATTCATTGAACTAGTTCCCAAGTTCCTTCCAATTTTCTTGCTGTAATGAACGATACCGCAGTGAGCGTCTCTGTACGAGCAGCCTTGGTGGGCATTACTTTGGGATACATTCCTAGAAATGGAATCACTGGATCTTGAGAGTTTATTTCAATGAGGTATTTTATTTTACAGAAAAGATTTTAGGCAAGTCAAATAAGACTAAATATATATATATGTACACACACACACATACATACATATACACATAACTTTTCGACTCACAGCATAACTTTTTAAATATCAGACAATAACTAGAGCAGGATGCGCGTACTTTTCTTCTTTTTTAATGGGGTCTGGCTGGCTAGGGAACCGGCCTCCCCTGGCTCCCCGCTTTCCTGCCTGTCGCTGCGGCTTTGTGATCAGTGTGGAGACTCCTGACGGCAGGCCCAGGGCGGCCCTCTGGGCGCGAGGGCCCTGGTGGCCGCAGTGCCTCCAGTCAGCTCGCTGGGCTCACGATGAGCTACAGTTCGGGCTTCATTTGTTTTCTCAAGGGCTTGAATGGAGAGTGGGATTGCTGCAGTTTCCCCTCTCCCCTCGTACCCTGTTGTGCAGGCCAGACATTCAGCTAAAACCAGACCCTAACGGCTGTGCTGGGTGCTTCACATGTCGAGCTGCTATCAATTATTAAATAGTTGTACACATAAAGAAAACTGCCCAGCACAAATTCTCTTCCGTGTTCATTCAAAACCTACTTTTTTTTCACATTGTGTCATGGTGTGTCACTTACCTGCTCCTGATACCACTGAGGTAGCTGTTCCCCCCAACCCCTCGGAACACGGCAGGGTTAAATTCCACTCCTTGGGCCCAACTTCCCAACCAAGTCAGTTTTGCAAGTGATTTAGCAAGCTGTGTCTTTCTTTAAGTTCTACTTAATAAATTTAATATGTGTTCCTCTACCCCTCCTCTTTTTCCCTCTTACTTTTCTGTTTTGAGTATTCACGGAATCTGGATCTGCCAGCTACTTCTGTTTGAAGTTGAAGGCTTGGCAAAATTACGCATCCAGCAGGCAAGAAGTAAAGTGGAAATGTCTCACAAGTAACAGTGAAATCTGTTGCGTTGTTTTAAGATTTAACTAATTAAAAAAAAAAAAGCCCTACTCAATATTGTCTTGGCAACTATAAATATATCTGAGCAATGATACAACCTTTAGAGTAACAGCTAATGGACACCTGAAACCTAATGGCTGTCTGCCACTCCTAATTATATATCTTTACATTGTACATATTTATCCCACTCTCCACTGAATGCTGTGTAATTTTCCATTTGAGTTTTTACAGTTAGTGTTTTATGATTCCTTTATATGGCCAAGTAGCCAATTTCCCCCCTACTGAGTTTTACTGATAAAATTGGAAATGAGTTCACTAGATCACCTGCAGCAGCTCTAATTTGAAATCTTGAAAAATGCATGTCTAATTTATACATTTCCAATCAAGCAGACTTGCGCAACTCGGGTTATTTTTCCAGGTGTCTGTGCACATCCTTACGGACCAGGAACGGCCCTACTGACTGCTTCGGGGTGGACTGGGCAGCAGTTGTGTTTTTCATTCCCCATTTCTCTCCTCATCTTACACCATATTTATTCATTTTTATTTTTAGACAGAGGGGAAGGGAAGGAGAAAGAGGGAGAAAAACACTGATGTGCGGTTGCCTCTCACGCTCCCCCCACTGGGGACCTGGCCAGCAACCCAGGCCTGTGCCCTGACTGGGAATCGAACCAGTGACCCTTTGGGTTGCAGACTGTCACTCAATCCACTGAGCCATGACTACTTACTCATTTTTTTCATAAGGCATTACTTTCATCTGATAGCATTTTCAGAACTATCATTTTTTAAGATTTTAAAAGAATTTACTCTGAGAGAGAGGGGAAAGGAGGAAGAGAGACGGAGAGAAACACTGACGTGTCAGAGAAAGGCCCATCTGTTTCCTCTTGCACGCTCCCAACTGTCCCCGACCCACTGACCCACACTAGTCAGGACCAGGACTATTATTTTTTAAGGGCTCCAAAATACAACTGGATGACAATTCTTCCAGTGCAGTTGGTTTCACCTTTATGTACTATTTTCCCTTCTTCCTTTTAAAGAGAAAACTACAGGTGTCCCTCATGCTAAAAGCCCATGATATCAAACCTAGATTTAATATCTGATCTAACTACAGCTTCAACCTCTTCCAGAAATGTAATCTTAAACAACTAGCCTAGAGTTTTCTGGTCAAGCACCAGTAAGGTCATCTGTCACGTGGGCCCTCTCCATTCCCCACCCCCCAAGAGGAAGAAGAGGCAATCTGCATGATAAAAACCATGCCATTTGCCTCCCTCCCCTAAAGACGTCCTGGCCTACAAACAATCCTTTCTTTTTTTTTTTTTTTTAATAGCTGCCTAACCCCATCCTTCTTTTAGGTGGGATGCCGCCTGATTCATGAATTGCTTGATAAGCAATTAGATCTTCAGTTTATTCAGTTGGATTTTTTTATAACACTCATTAAAAAAACAAAACCTCATATAAATATACAATACCATTTGAGGATAGTTTTCTTCCCCAGAGAACAATGATTTTAATTTCTATTAATAACTTATTTGGAATAAACAGCTTACTTTAAGTAGATTGATCCACGTATGTAAATTAAGACATATGTTTACAATAATTCCCAAGGTCACTTTGTAGTTTAAGGGATATGCTTTGAAGTCAACTGTGTCAGTTAATCACATTTCTTATCTTAGATGATATTTTTTTTAGTATTCTATTTGACAGTCTGTGGTTTCAAACAATATGAAAAAAGAAATGTTAGTTTTCATTATTTTATTTCCATTGTTTTGTTATTTATCCTTAAATACCTGACGATACAGGATACAGTGAGCGACTAAAGATATATCCTTCCTAACACACGTCATCTAATCCCCTTTGTGAAAACTTTACATTTTTAAACCACTTTGCAGTCCACTTAAAACTGCAAAGTGAACTTAAATGCTAGTCTTAAATCTTCCTAACTCTCCTACTGGGAAATCCTAGAAAATTAAACTAATGAAATTTACATCTTACACTTTTAAAATTCTGTCACATTAAACTGAAGGTGAGACTAAAACTTCTGCATCTGTTGACTAAGTCAAGCAATGTACTATGTCATACGTGTTACTAAGTACGAGTGTAAAAGTCAAGTCCCCGGCAGAGATCGAAGTGGCTGCATTCTGTCTTCTGGGAACGTATAAATTAACCATTCTCCCCAGCGGCCCTCCCCCCGCTCCCTCCGCCCTATTTTACATGTAGATAGGGCGACTCAAGTCTTTTGAATTTGAAGGGCTGCTATCTCGACTCCATTCTTTTCATCATCCTGTTTTGAATGACACTGAGAACGTATGGATTCTTTTATAAAACCACCCCCTGGATGCTGAGCTCCGTTCTCCTGGCAGCTAGCTGATTTTGCATAGCAATTAGTACTGACTTCTCAAAATGGGCCATCCAAATGCAGTTCGAGGATGTCCCTTGTAGTTCCTCAGTGGTCTTGGATAATCCTGTTTTGTTGTTTTTTTCCCCAAATCCGAAGAGGAGGAAATTGCATAATTACTAAATTCCCAGTTGGAGTGGTTTGGAGAAGGATACGGTAATCGAAAACTATACGTTAATTCAGGGCAGCAATGATCCAGCATATGCCTTATTTTAAAATCTATTCTACCTATTCACTGACCGCGCAGGGCTGGGCCACATGGTCCTTCTCTCTAGCAGCCAGTCAGCTGGGAGCAGCAGATGGGCTCATTTGCATTTTTCTTCTTATACTTCGACAGGCAAATTAAAGGATTTTTTTTTTTTAATTTACATTTTCGCTGTTTGCCTGAAATGTAAACGTGTTTTCACTGTTGGATTGGGCTTCTCTGACCCTCACACACCACACCCACCCCTAAAAGTCACTGAGACTTGAGAAAATACCCGCGTGGTAGGTTGTATATTTATCAAGTTGAAATCTCCAGTTCGGAGTTAGAGGAGTCTCAAGAAATAGCCTTTATTCAGAGGGTGACTCGTGTTTTTCTATTTTAAGCGCTGGCAGATACCCCGTGGGTTTGTGTGTGGCATGTGGGTCTGTGAGCGCGCGCACTTCTGAATCTCTCACTTTGCAGCCTCAAAACTTCGGATTACAAGTAGAAGGGAGATTTTTAGCTCTGGAGCTCACAACAGAGGGCGGCTACTGCGCTGGGGGAGTGGCCAGAGCCAGCGTTTCCCAGCGCTCCGGTCGCTCTCCAACAGCCCTCGACTCCATGCCGGCTCGCAGGGCCACTGGGGTCCCTGCGCCCCTACGTCTTTGTGCCCATCTCGGCGCGGGAACACCCGCCCGGGGGCCCAAGGAACCGCGGAAATGCCAAGAATTCGGGAGAGGCGCGAGCGATAGGGGAGGAAACGCCCCCGCACAGTTGCCGTCCCGCGAAGAAAAAAAAAGTAAAAAAAGGCTTTTCAAGTCAAACTCCTGGGGTCTGAGAAACCACACTTTAGACACATAACTCGCGGAAGAGAGAACACACGTTGTGCAGGGATCATTGTTAGCCAGCGCTGCCCTGGAGCGCCGTGGGTGCGCGGCCTCCGCCCCACGCCCGGGCAACCGGCGCGGGCCCACGTGGAGCAGCGCGGCACCCGCCAAGCGCGCGGGGCCGCCTGGGTCCCCGGATTGCGCGCCCCAGCTCCCCGCCGCGGCCGTTCACGCCCGAGCGCCGCCGCTGGTCCCGCGTGTGCCCCGCTGAGGGGGAGGGGCGGGCCAGGGGTGGGGGCGGAGGGGTTGTGGTTCCAATGCGGCGGGGGCTCCTGTGTCCTTGTGCGGAAATGACACACGGAGTCCCGTCACGTCACGCGAGAGCGCAGCGCACGGACACACACAAAGAGAGGGGAAAATACACGGCGCCCGCCCGCCGCCCCCAGGAACTCCCCGGGCCGCCCCGGCCAGGCCGTCGCGCGCGTCCCCCGCTCCCCGGACCTGCGCTACCCCGCACCCCACGTGGCGCCCAAACTCGGCGCGGGCCCGCTCTGCAAAGTACAGAACTCGTGTCCCAGGTAAGCGCGGGGCGGATCAAGCTGGCTGCGCGGCGGTGGCGGCTCCAGGGCAGACGGACTAGAGAGTGGCTGCAACATCCATGCCGGGGTGGGGGCGGGAGCAGGGGAGGGGACGCGAAGGGGGGCTGCCCTGAGCGCGCCCGGCGGGAGGAGCGCCTACCCCAGCGCAGGGACGTGCGGCCGAGCAAGCGCCGGGCGCCCACGGGCTCGCCGCGCCCATTGTGCCGCGCACCCCTTTGTGCCGCTCGGAACGCGGCGGCTCCATGGCGTCCCCGGGAGCACGCGCGCCGCGCGGGGGTGGGGGAGACGCGGAGTGGAATAGTCCGCGCTGCCGCCGCTGCCTGCTCCACTCGCGCCGTGCGCCGGCCCCGCTCCCCTGCCTGGCGCTGCGATGGAGCAGCCGGGCCCGCCGGAAGGCTCTGCGGAGATCGCGGGGACTCGGCGCCCGCGCTCGGCTGCTGCGGCTGGGGACGTTTCGGCGTGAAGAAGGGGGTGTCTGAGCAGAGCAGGGGGCGGGGACTGTAGGGTGATGCCGAGCGGGGCACTGGAGGCCGGAGGAGCCGGCGCTCGGAGGGACTCTACCTCCGGGGTCTGCAAATGGAGTGAGGCCGGCTCGCGGCGGTTGTCGCCGGCAGCGGACGGAGTCGAGCCCCGCCGCTAGGGGGCGCAGCGCTCCCTCCCCGTCGTCCACGGCTCAGTTCGCGGTTCCCGCTGTCCGGGAGCTGGAGGGGGTCGGGTTCCTTTCCTTGTGCGCCCTGGCTGTCGAGAGGCCTTCGCGGGCGGCCGCGACTGGACCTTGGGGCGTTCGCAGCTGCCCCTGACCTCTCACTTTTGCTATTTTTGCAAACGTGATTACCCACGCAGACTTTGCCCTCTCCTTATCGGTGAGTTGTGCAGCAAACCCTATGAAGAACTGTCTACCGAGACACACTTTTTTTTTTTTAACCAGGTGTTTTCACAGAGGTAAAATGATTGGTCAGGTACCTTATCAGGAAGAATTTTACACACTAAAGCTAACCAGACGGGGGTGCATGGGATAGTACTCAGCACTTCAGAGTCGGAAATGTTCGATTTCTCTTTTTTAAAGTAACTTTGGAGCGTTTAACGTATACGGGGCAATGCGTAGGGTGCCACAAAGCTAAGGCTGCAGGAAACTGAGGCAAGGAACTGAGCTCTGGGCCTGATTCGGTATATAACCAAGAGGGACAGAGGAAGCTCTTTTGCTTTCCACACCCCATCCCCCTTTTTTAAAAAACAATCATTCCTACCTAGTTTGTGGGTTCTTTTTTATCACCACACAGGACCCTGTCAGTTCCCTCACCCTCAATAATGAGATCTGTGCAAGATTTTGTATTTTAAGAGTTTTCCATCCCTAGCCACTAGCTCAGAGTTTGGTAACTTAGTAGGTGCTCAATAAACATTTGCTAAATGAATGGATAGCCTCTTCTTGGATTCCAGATGGAAGGCGGGAGCCTGTTACTGCTAGTGGGCTAACCTGTCTGCACACGGTCCTTGAGGTGAAATTCATGGAGCCTTTAAAGTTTGTCATGTAAAAACTCCTGCCACCGAATGTGGGTTTTACCAGAGGAGCCATCTCCTTGTTGAAGTAATTTAAGAGTTAAGTTTTATATCCCCACCACCACCACCACGACCACAGACAAAGCACTAATAACAGCAAGAGGCAGGTAGAACCTAGCAGACAAGGCAGTGAACATCCCAGTCTACTGAAGGGTATCACATCGACACACTTAATTCACTTTCCCTTTTGGTCACTTCTAAGTTACTAAGCATCCCTTACATCAGCAAAGGAATAGCAGAATGTCTACTAAGCAGGGAGAGAAAATTGGAGTCAACCCTGGTAGGTTTGATTGGGTGATAATTTAATGTCCTGCAGAAATGAATGGCTTACCTGCCACTCTTTAGAGCTGTCCAGAAAGCCCCTGAAGCACTGAGGAAAGAAACAACATGCGTCCCAAATTTTATAATGTGGAAACACACGAAGGTTGCTGGCCAACTAGCGAAAACAATGTGGTATCAGTGTGTGGGAGGCTGGGGTGCAGTGTTTTGTTTCTGGCATTTAATTTTGATGACAAATGGAGAAGTATGGTTGCCACCCTTATTATTCATTGTGCCCATTATCAGCTAACGTAAGTTTGGAGGAATTATTTGTAGAATTCATCTTTGGGGTGATGGAACTTTTTTGTATCCTCTCATTGGTGCTTACAGGGAGGTATACACGTGCCTTTTCACAGAACTGTACACCCTTCCCTCCAGAGAGTAAATTTGACTATGATGATTTTTTTAAAATCACATATAATGCATATGCCAGAAACGAGGATGTTTTAATGTGCTTTATGCACATCATCTCGCTCCTGCTGTTTCCTCCTCCTCTAGACTGGACAGTTGCTCTTCTCGCCCTTCTGATGCTCCAGTATCTCCTGCAACATTATTATTTGAGCCCAAAGCTCCTGTGGTTTTTAGAACTAGCTGCCACACGTGACCTGCGCATGCCAAGCTAAGAGCTCTCTCCATGCTGGCCTCAGGCCTTCGGTGTGTGGGAGAGGAGAGGTGCTGTTTCACTTGGGGTGGCGGTTCCGTTCGTCAGCGAATGACCAGACTTTTATAAACTGTTGTTTCAGAGCTGAGCTGTTCTCAGTAGCTCACCTGGTAACATGCCTTTCCTCCACTTTTACTCCAACTTGCAACACGTACAAAGTCAGCCCTCACAGTAGTACCGTGTTTTGTGTTCTACCCACGGCCACCTTTCCTCTTCTCTGGCCATATCTTCCATTACTATTGGCCAGTGAAACACGGTTGCGTCGGTCTCTATAAGGGCATTGATTGCTCAGTTGAATAAATCACTTACTGATCTTATGTGAAGGGGGTGATGGTTTGAGTATGAAGGGTGGAGGTTTGGGGGTGGGGTGGGCATTAGTTTACACCACAGTATGCGCCAACTCTAATTAGCTTGTGTGGTCACAAGACGACAGACTTGAAAAAGTGGGAAGTACAGAGGAAACTCAGCTTACACCTCCTAGGAAAATTAGTCACCATTGTCCAGTCAGTCACATGGGTGGCTGCTGGGATGTGCTGGCCCTCCTTTCCTCCTTGACCCCCGGCTTCTGGGTGCCAAGGTTAAAGTTACAAGCAAAGTCTTCTGCCTCCTACCACTGACACCTAAAGAGGTTGCCCTTCATGAGGCCAGGGAGCACTTAATTGAGTAAATCCTTTTGCTGAGGAAGACATCAGGTTTAGACACTTTCCGAAAACGCAGTGTCGGCAGGGTGAGACGCCAAGCCCCAGGCAGGCAGGGCTGTGTGGCTGTACTCCCCTGCCTGCCGAAAGATGAGGCTGTGCGCTGACTGAACAAGGGAAGTGGTGACAATTACAGCTTTAGAAAAACTCAGGGTAAATTGCCCTGGTTTTGTGAGGACTGGCATTTTTCAAACAGCATGTGCAGATGTGTCTAAAAATAAAAACAAATTGCGAGCATGCCCTGCAAGCCCCATGGGCAGGATGCCACCCCTGAGAGGGCCGGGCTCTGAGAGCCCCAAGGCTCCCGGCCATTCCTGCAGACCCGGAGACCGGGGCACGTGAGCGTGGCCTGGGAACATTCTTCCTGTCCTTGGGGAGAGCGTTTGATGTGACGTCACCGTTCAGTTTCTTGTTTCTTTCATTTGAAAGACAAGTCATACAAACCTTTTCCAGAGCTTTAAGTCATTTAAGTTTTAAAAAATAGTCACTATTAAGATGCACTTTAAACATCTTTTTTCTTTAAAGAAGCTTTATAATAGGTAATATTTACTGAGTGCTGTGTGCCAGGTACTTTCTCCTCTGTAGTTTTCACTAAAACTCTGCATGAGGTGGCGTGTGCAGCTCCACTTTGCAGAACCAAAGTTTGGGTGGGCGTAAGCAAATTACCCAGTGTTACAAGTTAATTGGAGGTAGAGCCAGGGTTTGAACCCAGCTCTGCCTGACCTTAAAGTTTAGTAGGGAAGCCCATTTTCTGCCAGATCAGCCGCACTAGTCCCTACCTTGGTGGTCTGGGGCCCATGTGGCCAGTTGACTTGCTCCTGTATCGGAGTCCAGCCTCCAGTGGGAGCTCAGCAGGAAAGGGTGGCCACGCCCCATTGTGCCCCGGCTCTTCTTGGAAGGCTGGAATGAGGCCATCAGGCCGAAGTGCACCCCACTCTTTCCCCTCTCCTTGCTTTCCGCGGTGCCTTCCTCCAAGTGAGGCACAGATTGCTTGGCCCCTGGTTCTCTCTCTGCAAACTGAGCGGGCTCTCGTGAGGAGTACGGGGGCTAACATGTGAAACCGTTAGAGCATGGAGCACTGAGGTGACATTCAGTGCTCCGTGAATGTCAGCTGCTCTCCTCCCTTTCTCTGTTTCATTTTTAAAAATCAGCATGACCTGCAGGAGATGGGCGTCAGGAAGTCACATCATGTGTGACCGTTGAGCCCTGGCTGACTGGCTTAGTTGGTGAGAGCGCCCTCCCAATACGACATGGTTGTGGGTTCAATCCCCAGTCAGGGCACATACAAGAAACAACCAATGAATGCATAAATACGTGGAACAACAAAGTGATCTCTCTCCCCGCCTCCCTTCCTCTCTCTTTCTAAAGTCAATTTTAAAAAATTACAAATCATGTGTAACAATTGAGAAAAGGATGAAGTAAGGTTTAGTTAGTTCCTAGTGGAACCTTTAAATCCTTGAGTATGTTTTGATAGTAGCCTTTCCAGTGGTTTGAGCATGTTCTCTCTGCTGTACCGTTGTACCCGGCAGTGCTACATGGCGCCCGTCCCCATGGTCTCAGGTTCCAATCACATTCATCTTCCGGGGCTCACATTCTCAAGGAGTCCTCTGTCAGTGGTGAGAGTTTACTTCACTTTATATCTGGAAATGTGACTTGGGACATGAGGAGGATTTGCCTCCAAGTGGCCTGAGTTCTGGGCTGCAGGGCAGGGGCCAGCTGTTCCAGGACCTGCACCTCAGCCAGCGGCAAGTCCTAAGTGCGGTGGATGTTTCTGATTTAATGGGGCACAGTCCTGAGTCAGCTGCTGGGATTTGAACCTCGGGGTTTCAGGAAGCCCAAGTACTTCCCATTTCTGGGCCTGATGTTTGTCCTGTGTGACGCTGGGCCAGCCACAGCCTCTGGCGCCTCTGATTAGCCTTGTGCTGCTCGCAGCAGAGGCCTGGTCTGGCTGATCTCTCCTGAGCCTCGGATTCTAAAAGAACTTGGTAGAGGGGTGGATGCCCCCAGGCGTCCCACCCACGATGGGCAGTGCTAAGGAACATTTTCCTTTGGAAAGCTGAGGGACATTTAGGGAAGAGACCAATGATCCTTTGCCAAGGAATCACCATGCCAGGCGGCCCCTGCTCACCTTGCTGTGGTCTTGCACCCAGCTGTTAACACGGAAAATTACCCCACAGCAGATTCCTGCGTGACTCCTTCCTACCCACTTTAACCAGTGACCTCACTACGCCCCGTCCTTTTTCTGTGGCCTGGCCACTTCTCCGCTCCCCAGACCTCCTCACCTTCTCTCTGTCCCCACTACTGCCCACTGCTTCACCCTGGCCGGAGCCAGGGCACCTGGAGCATGCCTCCGACTGCCCAGTTTGGTCCATTTTTTAGGTGGCATGGAAGGAGGGGGTCAGAACATCCCCCAGGGTGCTCAGACACAAGAGAACCCCAAAGAAGGGACCGCATGTAACAGTCGTCTGCCCTCCAGAATGCAGAAACCCAGCAGGTCAGGCATCAGGCCCCGGTCAGCCACTGAGCTGCTCTCCAGTCCACACACCTCTGATGGCCTGGCTGTCGGCACTCAGCTTGGATCGTGCGCACACCTGGGTTCGTGATCCTCCCTCTCCCCTCACTGAGGAGCTGCTTGTACTTTCGGAGGCAGTAATTCAGGGACAGTTTGGAAATGAAAGGTCTTCACTAGTTTGTCAGTTGCTGACATTTAATGATTTGATTTTATATTTTCACTCGTTCCTGTTTTTGGACGTAACTTAGAATGTGACCTGACAAGTAAAGATTACTGTACTTCTTTTTTCATTTAAAAATTTATTTTTTGCCCTGACTGGTGTGGCTCAGTTGGTTGGGCATCGTCCTGCAAAGCAAAAGGTCACCGGTTCAATTCCGGTCAGGGCACATGCCTGGGTTGCCAGCCAGGTCCCCAGTTGGGGGTGTGCAAGAGGCAGCTGATCCATGATGTTTCTCTTGCACATTGATGTTTCTCTCCCTTTCTCCCTCTCTTCCCCTCTCTCTAAAAATAAATAGAATCTTTAAAAATTAAAAGAGAAAAAAATCGCCCGGCTGGTGTGGCTCGGTGGATTGAGCGCGGGCTGGGAACCAGAGGGTCCCGGTTCAATTCCCAGTTGGGGCACATGCCTGGGTTGCAGGCCGGGTCCCCGGTGGGGACCATGTGAGAGGCAACCATATTGCTCTTTCTCCCTTCCTTCTCCTCTCTCTGAAAATAAATAAATAAAATCTTAAAAAAAAAAATTAAAAAAAAAAAAAGAGAAAAAAATCATCCATAATCCTCCTGATTGGAAGCAATTACCATTCTTTGGGCACATTTCCTTCCAGCTGCTTCATGACATTTTTGATTATGTAGCGGAGATACCCCCATTGCTCTTGGAAGTATGTTGTTACTGACTGGGTGGCCCTGTAATGAACAATTGATTTTGAATCTTTACACATAATTTAATGCTTGGCTCTTTCTGTCAGTAGAGGTTTCCAAGTCACGTGATAAGAAAATGTGTAGAAGTGGACTTCCTAACTTTTATAATGGAAACAACAGGGGTGACCAGTGACGGTCTCCATCCAGGTCACATTCAGTTTGTTGTCCCTTCATTTTCTCTGCAACTTTTGGTGGAATTTGTCGGTAATCACAGCAGGTGGTTTGGAGGGCCCGCTCTGCACCAAGAGTCGTCTGACCCTAGCGTTCCTCCCTTTTCCTCACCTGAGAGCAGCTGTGAGGTAAAAGGGCCCCTGTCCCAGGCTCTCTTTGTTTTGCCCTTATAGCCGTGGCTCATTATGGTGACAACATATCATAATCGTCAAGTGTGTGAGGCTCTGTAAGTGACAAAGATTTGATCTTAGGTCTTTATAAACTGAAGGTCATGAGGAAGATCAAGATATGCCCCTGTGAACACTAACAAAGTTATTTTCGAAGTAGACGCCCCCCCCTAGAATTTTCTTGGATTAACATTTCTCCCCCGCAAAGGAAAAAAGTTGTGTGGGTATCTGTTAAAGTTTAAAATTATTTGTATCCAGGGCACCAATCGGAAGCATGGGTGGTCTGCACAGCTGTGGCACGCAGCCTGTGTTTATGGATGAGTTGTTATAGAAACCCTAGTGTAGTGTCTTCTAACCTGGGGGTTCCGACTGCTCTTTCCTTCCTGTTACTTTTATCTTCTGGTATTTACTCATCCTCCCCTCGGACAGAAGTTCCCAGGGACCCATCTTCATCCTCCCCGTCCTCACAGGTGTTGGCTGTGGTCCCTGTAGATAAGGGTATGTTTGGTGGACACCCTGCCCAGTGGGGCACGGGGCCACCAGAGCACCGGGCAGGGAGACAAGAAGCCCTTCCTGACAGTGTGATCGTCAGTCTGTACCTTCCTGAGCCCCAGGGCCCATGCCTATAAAACGAGATGCTCTCTGAGGTCCCTTTGGCTCTAAAATTGTGCCTCAGTTGCCTCACTTGTAAAATGAGACAAACAAGAGTTTCTACCTCATGGGATTGTTAGGTTAAGTTCATGGTGAATCTCTTAGCGCAGCACCTTCCACCCAGTGTAGGATGCAGTGTGGTGAGCAGTTGGAAGGAAAGGGCACAGCAGGGCTTCTGCCTTCAGGAGCTTGCCCCGCAGGCTGGGACGGCCCGCTGCTCCGGAGACCCCTGCAGACACCTGCAGTGTTGCCTTCAGCGCGGCCTGCAGCCAGGGGCTTCCCCGCCCCCATTAATATGCCTCTTACAGGTTTTTAGCCCTACTCTCTTCCCAAAGAAACGACTCCAAATCCTTGTCTCAAAATTTGCCTCTGGGGGAACTTAAACTAAAAAAAGAAGTAAAATTTCCATGATACATTAAGTGGAAAAAAAAAAAAAAGCAAGGAATGAGGATCTTAAACATTTTATTCTCAGGATCCCTTTATACTCTTAAAATTTATTGAGGATCCCAAAGAGCTTTTATTTATATGAGTTGTATCTGTATTTACTGTGTTAGAAATTAAAACAAAAATATTAATTAATTTGTTTAAAAATAACCATAATAGCCTTGGCTGCTATGACTCAGTGGATTGAGCACCGGCCTGCAAACTGAGGGGTTCGATTCCCGATCAGGGTGCATGCCTGGGTTGCAGGCCAGGTCCCCACATCTTGATGTTTCTCTCCCTCTCTTTCTCCCTCCCTTCCCCTCTCTCTAAAAATAAATACATAAAAAAAAATAAAATAAAAATAACCATAATAAATTCTGTACAAGTTAATGTCAATAACATTTTATGAAAATTAAGTGTCCCCCCCAAAAAAAAAGTCTTAGTGAAATGAGTGGTATCATTTACATTTTTGCTAATCTCTTTAATCTCTGATTTAATAGAAGACAGCTGAATTTTCAAATCTGGCTCTGTGTTCAATCTTCTGCAAACTTATCATGTAGCCTCAGGAAAATTCTCCTGCTGTACCTATGTGAGAAAAGGAGCGATAACACCTCAGTGTTATTATGAAAATAGTTTTGGCCCTGACTGGTGTGGCATAGTTCTACAAACTGGAAGGTCACTGGTTCAATTCCTGTGGGAGAGGCAACCAATAGGTATTTCGCATAGTTTTGATCTCATGGACCCCTCTGAAAGGGTCTTGGATGTCGGATAAACTTGTGCTACAAAAAGAAAGAAAAAAATGCCCTGGTTGTAAAAGTGTCAATTTCTGTGGTGTAAAATACTCCCACTATGGCCAATTTCAAGCTGCCAACTTGACCCCACTGGTAGTAGAGTTGCGGGGAGAGACCATCTAAACCGACGGTGAAGCACTGAATACGAAGCACACTTGGAGGACCGCTGACCCAGAATGTCTTCGGTAGGACACGTGAGAAGAATAATGTGGGTGCTTCCAAGAGAGTAGTCCAGTGACTGGAGGACAGTGGACTTCTTAATCAAATATTCTTTTATAGTTTTTGAATATTGTTTTCATATGCTTGTATCACCTAGTCAAAATGTAAAAAAAAAAGATTTTGTCTTTCTCTTCCTAAATGAACTCTAAAAATATGAACATACAAATATGATTTGTCATTGTAAATCTTTCCAGATTTTCCATTGTCTTGTGGAATCTCTTAGAATTGGTCATTTCTAAGCACCAGTGAATGGTTGGTTCTCACTTCTCTGCCTCCTCCGTCTTTCTTCACAGATTTTCTTCCCTAGTCAGCCTCACTTCCTGCCCCAAGCCTGACATTCGGGATATTCGGGATTCAGATCCGCCTCACCTCAGCATGAGGCACTGGGGCAGCTTGGCCAGTTATTGCATGTATGCAGCCAATTTAAGCAACTTAGCCTTTGTAATTTGATATTTGAATGGCTAAAGCGTTTTATTTATGAACATTTGGGATTACCTTCTTACCTTCTCTTTTATGCTTTTTGTAAACTGAAGGCTTTTCTGGTGACATTCTGATCTCCCCTCAGCCACAAACAAAACGACACCCATGCATGGAAGGTTGAATGTTGTCCATCTCACTCTGCAGAAGGATAGAGACTAGGAGGCACTTTAGTAACATTATATGTATACTCCTGCAAGCTCTGCACCATTGAAAACCTTTCTGTAATGGTGGCAGTCACTTCACCTGAGGCTTCTGAGCTCTTTGTTTTTTTGTTTAAAAGGATTTCACTGAGATTAGCCCTATTTGAGAGTTACCTTCGGTGGGTCGTCGAGGTCCTGGAACCTGTGCTGGCTTAGCTGGAGGCAGCCGCAAGCCACACAGGTCTCGCTGACACTCCTTCCATTGTTCGGTGAAATCGCCTTCCCTGGGTTTGGGTCAGGGGTTTCCAAGGGGCATGTGACAGCCACCCCATGAAAGCTGATTTCCAGGAACCCGTGGTGGCATAGGTTGTCTCACAGTCTGAGATTCGTGGTGAGAGGAGGAAGGTTTGGAAAAGGAGAGGATGTTAGAATGAGGAATTCTAGGAAGCCCGGCAGGCGGAGGGGATTGCAGTGCCTGCAGTCTGGGCGGGCGGGGGCTGTGCTGGCTGGAGGCTCCCACGTAACCTATAGTTAAGTAGCGGAAGGAATTTCTGAGGCATGCCTGGCATCCGGATACTCGGTATCCACCCAGGAGAAGCAACCCTGCGACCTTCACGGTGCAGATGACCAGGAAGTGGAGGCAGCAGGCACTACCCATCCCCTTCCCACCCAGCCCTCCTCACATCGTTGGTGTGCTGTCACTGTGTCGGCTCAGGACGCCTGGAAGGGACCCACACGTCCCTCCTGTAGAAATTTCTGTACTCTGGGCTGGAGTCTATTTATATGCACGGGGCACACCGGTTTTCCAGGTAGCTACATGGAGGTAAAAGGAGATTTGGATGCTCCAGCTGCTGTTGGAACGAGAAATCCACGGCTGAAGAACCTCAGCAGAAGCTGGAGGATTCTGTTAGTATTTCCTCTCCTGGTGGCTGGCAGGAGGCATGCACAGACTGGGTTTCAGCCCTAGTCCTCTCGCTTACAGCTGTGTGACCCTGGCAAGTGACCTGCCCTCCGTTTCCCCTGTGTCCCCTTCCAATATTCAAATATTTTATTTCCTAAATCAAAATACAGTATTTTCTAGCTTCAATGACAAATAAACATTGTGTACATTTAAGGTATATGCCCTCAGTTTCCCTGTTGGTAGAATTGGGATTAAAACAGCGCAGGGTGAGCTGGAGGCACGCACAGGGTGGCCAGCAGTGTCAGCTCATGGGCTGCAGATGTTAATGAGGTCCCTCCCCCACTCAGGCCCCGCGTAGTTGTGGGTTTTCCAGGCCTTGCAAATAGGAAATTCCCCAGTTTCCCAAAGAGCATGGCTTCTTTGCTGGCTGGGAGGGAAGGGGCCCACCGATCTGGGTTCTGGGTTCTGGGTTCCTTCTGGGCTGATCTAGCATCTGTCGCTGGTCTATAAATGAACACGGCAATGTTTCCCCAAGCAGGTGCACCCTGGGCATTTTGAGGCCCCCAGAGCTACCCCTGCCCCGCCCCACTCCTCCGGTGAGTCTCCCCAGCTCCCTCTCTGCTTCCCTCGCACCACAGGGGCCCCGGCGCGTGCTCCTCCTTCAGGATTTCCTGGTTCGGCAAGCATGGAGCTCAGAATTCTGGTGCTGAATCGCCTGCCGTCGTGTCACGGGGTGGTGGTGGTGGTTCAGAAAATACCCTTCCCGCCCACCGCGTCACGCCCGGGCAGCGACCACGCCCGGCCCTGGACTCCCGCCCCGCGCTGTTGCGCTGTTGCCTCCTGGGCAGATGTAATGTTAGATGACCACACCGTCTTTGCTCAGCACTTGTGGTTCTCTCTCCTGTTTTTGCATCGACTCCTATTTTATTTTCTTCTTGGATTCACTTGTTTTTTTTTTTAATTCTTTTCTACTTAGCCAGAGTCTTTGTGGTTTTCTTTCACTATGACCCCTTCCCCGCCCCCAAATAAATCATCCTCCATCTCCTCCCCTCCCCACCTTTTCTCTCTCGAGCGTGCTCCGTTTTGTACACTGCACCACCGCCCGCACCAGCCGTCCGCCCGTCCTGCTGCTCTCACCCCTGCCCTGGATTCGAGGGGAAGGGCTGTGTGACCCTGTGGCTGGTTTCCACGGGGAGTTGCCACACTTGGGCCTTTGGGTGAGGCCTGAAGCGCCCCTCCTTGAGAGGCCCCTGACTGGGCTGGGGACGGGAAACCTGAATTTCTGCCTGAGGTGGGTCACCCGCTGTCTCAAATGCCGCTGTGGGCTTGCCTTGGAAGTGGGAAAGCCCCGCCCACCTGCCTGTGCCCGCCCCGCCTCGGAGACGCCCAGATCGGGACGTCATCACGTCATCACCGTGAGGTTCCGTGCCTGGGACGCAGTGGAAGCTGTATTTGCTAGAACTCAGCTCTGGTAAAGCGGTTCTCGGATGATGGAAGCTTACCTGTTTGTTTTCCCTCAACATCACCTTGTGTGTTACGTTTTGCAGATAGGAGATAGTTTAGGAAGTAGGAATTATTTTTCGTGTCAGTTTTGGTTTCAAATAAATCTTAAATTTTCTTACTCATTCTTCTGATAATTAGTGACACAGGGATGAAAGGAAGTGTGCCTGTCGCAAAGTTACGGTGACACGCTGGGGATCGGGTGTCACATCATGAGCACTGTGTACGTGCTGCTGTTGTGAGCGCGTGTGGAAGTGACCCCGTGCCCGGGCCACCTGCGCCCTCTGTCTCACCCTGTCCCCAGCATCCGTTCACTGGTGTGAGACAGGACCGCGGACCATCTCACAGCTATGCCGTGAATGGTTTACTGAACTCTGTAGGTGGCATCCCTCTTCCATACTGAAATTTCTTTTCTTAAACAATATTTATTTATTTATTTATTTATTAAGAAAGAGAGAGGAAGGGAGAGGCAGGGAAGGAGGGAGAAAGGTTGATTTGTTATTCTACTTACTGTGCATTCATTGGTTGATTCCTGTGTGTGCCCTGGCTGGGAATTGGACCTGCAACTTTGTGTATCAGGATGATGCTCTAACCAATTGAGCTACCTGGCCAGGGCTAGAAATTTCTTTCTTCTTTTCTAGAAACATTTTTAATTCTTATGACTAGGTGTGGAGGTGGGGTGCCAGTGGCCCGTGAATCTAGTAGCAAGGATGCCGCTAAACAGACACGCGGACAGGGGCCCACAACAAAGGACTACCTGGCTCAAAGCGTTGACAGCGCTGAGGTTGAGAAACCTGTTATAAGGGCTTGTTCTTCCTAAAACTGGCGTCTTAGTGGCTGCAACGGGCCGGGGAGGATAAGCTCTGCTGTTAGCACTGCCTTGTTATTTGAATGGAAGGAACAGGGAAAATTGGGAATGCAGTTTGGGGATCCAGAGTTCTAACTTCTGACCCTGAAACCTGGAATGAACATGATTTACTGCTGTAGGCAATAGAAATTTCTTAAGAGATGCTTCTTAGTCCTGCTCTCCTTTGATCCTTAACCAAAGTAAGATACTTGCAGTCTGCGTGATGAGCTGTGGGAACTGCAACCCCTCAGTGTCTACAGTAGAGGTTGTCACGTGTGTCCGTTCCCACTGCCTCATTTCTACCTCGTAGTTTGTACGGACGAGCTGTTAAGTAGTTGGGGGAATCTCAGAGACTTACTGGTGCAGTCAGTCATGGTGCCTGTTTCGTTCCAGCGGAGCAGGAGTCGGGACCCTGAGACCCGGACCCAGCATCTTCCCTGCACCCGTCTCATTCCCTCATCAATAGAAAGGAAGGGCTTGAACCAGATTGTGTGGCTCTTGGGGGCCTTAAAAGTCCACGGTGCCTTTTTCTCTGAAAGAGAAAGTTGTTTCTGAAGGACTGGCACCATCCAATAAAAATGCAACACAAGCCACAAGGTCATTTTAAGTTTTCTAGTAGCCACATTACAAAAAGGTGAAATTGTTTTTAATAACACGTTTTATTTAGCTCAACCAAAAGTATTATCATTTCAACATGCAATCAGTGTAAAACATTATTGATGAGATAGTTTACATTCTTTTTGCTGTGCTAAGTCTTGGGAACCCAGAAGGCGCATTTCAGTTGGGACCAGCCACGCTTCCTGCCCTCAGGAGCTGTGTGACTGGTGGCCACGCCCGTGGGCAGCAAGGTCTCTGCAGACCATCTGGAGTCCTGAGACCTCAGCTCAGGTCCGCAGCATCCCCAGCTTGCATCCGTGGTCAGCCTTTTCATTTTTGTGGCTGGAATGTGTAAAGCAGGAACTAACAGCTGGCTGAAATTGGAGTCTGTACTAAGACTTGATTTTTGTGGGTGACATTCCCCTAGCTCTGTAAGTGCCGTCAGTCGATGCTGTGAGACACCTTCTGCCCATGTAAAGTTTTGGAGAAGTGCTCCCAGCAGGCCTGGCTGCTTTGAGCGACTGCAAATGAGAATAAGAGGATGTGATTTCCCATAATATTGCAGAGCAGGGTGGACTTCACCTTCTACTGCATGGAGCCAGCAGGGTTGGGAGGGAAGGGAATTTCTCAAGGGAAGGGAAAGTTAAGAAAGAAATCAAGCAGTAAATCAGGACTTTGTTTTGTCTTTTCATGTAGTGGAATAGAAGATGAACGCAACTGAATTCAATGAAGATGTAGAAGAAGGTAAAATCCCTTATTAAACATTATTTTTAATTTAATATTTTATTGGGTCATATATTCACGTGGTTCAGACATATCGAAGTATAAAAAGATACGAGATATAAAAAGTCTCCCACCACTGGTTCCCACCCTCCTCCCCCCATGCACCTTCTCTTCTGTGTCTTTCAAGGGTTACTTTTTTTAAAAGCATCATTTAGAATATAGTATTTGTCTCCCTGTGTCTCCTCTCCCTCCTACCCACCCCTCCCCCGCCCCCCAAGACTTTAAAACCTTTTTGAACAGACGGTCTCGGAACAAGGTTTTGTTGTATAGCACGGGTGCGGCGAGATGGAAATTGCGTGGTCGGAAGGTGCAGCCTCACTGTGACTAGACTTTGCTGTTGGAGCGGTAGGGTCAGAGGGCGGCCCGCACACATCCTGTCACTCAGGGACCCGGCAGGTCTCTGAGCAGCCCCGTGGTCTCTCCCGCTGAGCCCTGTCTCTTCTCTGCCACAGTTCTAAAAAATAACACTGTGAAAGTGGAGACAGAGGCCGAAGATGCTGCCCTGGACTGCTCAGTGAATTCCAGGTCTTTGGAGAAGCACCCGCTGGACAGCGTCTTCACCGCCCTGCAGGACTCCAGCAAGCGGAAGCAGCTGGGCACCGAGGGCCAGCCAGACCCTGTCTCCAGCGTGAAGAGGCGGCGGCTGATTCCCGAGGTGAGGACCCGGCCCCTTCTGTGTCTGCTTGGGCTCCAACCCTCTGATGGGACACAGAATCTCTACTCGTGGGATTTGGGCAACTCCTAAACCCCTGGGCATGAGAAGGCTTTCATTTCAGCTGCCCCGTCTCTGGCTTAAGTGTCTAAAGGTGTCCTTAACTGGAATCTTGTCTGTGTCTGGGTTCAGTAGGGGGAAGGGAGTCTTCACAAGCATCTGCTTGTGAAGGCAAGAACTACTTGATGGCAAGGCTACGTTCTACATAGTACACCCTTAACGTAGGTTCTTCAAAAGGGCCAAGGGCTCCTAAATCAAATGCATCTTTTATGTCTGTCAGGGGATTTGTTGCCTAAAGAAGCTTTTCAGTGAATCTTTTGGTAAAGTGGAGAAATCTTCTATATCATACCTGTTATTCCAAAGTTACCTATTTTATGAACTTGCTTTATTTCCTTTTTAAGATTTTACTTAGTTATTTTTAGAGAAGAGGAAGGGAAAGAGAAAGAAATGGAGAGAAACATTGATGTGCGAAAGATACATTGATCAGTTGCCTCTTACATGCCCCCAACTGGGGACCTGGCCTGCAACCCAGGCATGTGCCCTGACCAGGAATGGAACCAGTGACCTTTTAGTTCTTGGGCCTGCACTCAATCCCAGGAGCTACTCCAGCCAGGGTGAACTTGCCTTGTTTGTTAGTCACCTGCTGGTTATATTGAACTTTGCTAAATTCTGAGAGAGAAAATGGAACTGATCTGGTGGCCCTGTCTAGCAGCCTGTAGTCCAGATGGCAAGTAGGACATGCACATGGAAGAGTGAAGACCGCAGAGAGAAGCAGCTTTGGGAGACGCGGGGGTGTGCGCCTGGGGGGTCTTCTCAGCGAGCCTCCCCATGGACCAGCAGATTACACCTCAAATTCTTAGGACATTTTCCCAAACTCTCCAACCCAACCCAGCCGCACACACACACTATCTCTGGGGGACCCGGATAGTTATTTCAGCTTCTCATGTCTGTCCAGAAGAGGCCCCCTTTTCAAGGCTCACGTCAGGAGCCGGAACACCATGGCGTTGCAGCCTGGGGCTCTGGGCCGTTGCCGGTTTGTTTTGACTCTCCTGTGTTAGGGCTGGGCAGCTCCACAGTGGATGGGGATTCATGGGTTTCAGAGACCGGGTCTGCAGTAAGTAAAACCGATCCTTTCAACAGCAAAATGATGCAGTTAAGACTTTCACCAGGATTTAAATATGCATGTTTACATTGCATTATAATGACGCCTGGCCTGCATTCCACATCATGGAACTTTGATTGACTGTCTACCTATCTAGGCCCTCTCCTCCAAACCGCTTTATTGACGTATGATTCACACACTGAAACAACCACCATTTCAACTTGTACAATTCAGTGGTTTTTCCTATGTTCACAAAATTGCACAACCACCACCACAGTTAATTTTAGAACAGTTTCGTCATCCCGCAGGGAAGTCCTGTACCCGTCGGCAGTCACTCCCCATTCACCCCTCCTCCTGCTCCCGGCAACCGCTGATCTATTTTTTTGTCTCCTTGGATTTGCCTCTTCTCAACATTCGTTATAATTGGAATCATAGAATATGTGGCCTTTTGTGTCTGGTTTCTTTTACTAAGTAAATGTTTATAAGGTTCATCCCTGCTAGAGCATGTATCAGTACTCCATTCCTTTTTACAGCCAAATAATATTCCATCATGTGAATATACTGGATTTGGTTTATCCGTTCATCAGTTGATGGTGGACGTTTGTGTTGCTTTCACTTTTTGATTATTATAAGCAATACATTTTTTAAAATCTATAAAGCCCGGAATAAAAAATTTGAATTCTTTGTATACATCTCCGAGGAGTGATTAGAAACATGCCAACTGGTCCCTGGCAGCCCCAAGCAGCCGCTCACTAGCTGCCTCGTGACTCTGGGCGCTGCTGTGTGTGAATGGCAGTGGGTAGTGACTGCAGGGTAAGTCTCAGATTTGTGCCTGGGGAGGTGCTTTTTGTGGCAAATGAAAGGTACAAGATGGTTAGTAGAATAGTTTCTTTGAAAAACATTTAACCATTTACTTTTTGTTAGTTTTACTTTAAACCGTAATTTATCATCCTTTTCCCTAATGACCGGTATTTAGGTGCTCTATACTTTGGTACTATGACAAATAGTGCCACAGGACCATCCGTATACACGAACCTCGTGCCCCTCTGTGAATGTTCCTGTGGGCTGGGTTCTGAGAGTGTTGAGAAGTTTGAGGAGCACTGTGTTAAGTTCCTAAAGGAACTTCTGGAAAACACTTTCTTCTGTTTGTCATCTGCTTATGATCAAGGCTACAAAATCCTTCACGTTTGTGAGCAAAGCCAGAGTTCAAGAAGTGGGACACAGAGTTGAATCTGTTGATTCACTTTTGCTGTGTAACAACTGCCCCCTCCCCCACCAAAAATCCCAGCTTAAAACAACCACGATTTTCTTCAAAATCTCGTGGGTCACTGGGGGTTCCCCTGACTTGGCCTGACATGTGAGGGGTGAGGTGGTCCGGGACCTTCCCTGGGCTGGCAGGGGTGATGGCAGCTTCCCCTTAGGCACTGTCTCACCCCCGGGACACCAGTCCAGGCTTGTTCACAGGACATGGAACAGTTCTGGGAGTCAGACCGGGCAAGCCCCAGAGGGCAGACTCTTCAGGACTCTGCTTGCATCACGTCTGCTAACATCCCACTGGTCAAAGCCAGTGGTGGGGCAAACCTAGATGCATGTGGTGGGGAAGTAGGCTCCACCCCAGCAGTAGGAGCAACGAGGTCCCATTACAAAGCGGCTTTCCCCCAGGGTGAGGGAACTAGTGTGGCTGTTTTTATGAAAAATCCTCTGCAATAAGAAACGACAGGCTCCACATGGAGAAGGAATTCTGACCAAGTGAATCCTGGGTTGTGGCCTTTGTGGACAGTCCCAGGTGGTCCCACTGCCTCACCCTGCAAATGGTGTGATGCTTTATCCCTCTGTTCAGTGCAATTTTGTTGTCACGGCATCACAGAGAAGGGAGCATCTTTATATTCTTGGAGCAGAAAGGTAAAGAGAAGGTTCTTGTGATGTATGTTTTAGTTGAGTCCTACAGTATTTGAAGCAAGTCAGAAAAGATCCGGCACTGGATTGGAACCCCAGCAAGGCTCCTAGGGGAGGGGTCGCCCGCACGTCATGGGAGCGATGAGATGGGTTTCGAATGCTCATCATCCTCTGGTGAGGCACCCTGCCTTGTCAGGCCAGGGCTTCAGGCATCACCCAGGATTTCTGGCTCGTTCAGAGAAAGGGGAACCAACATGTACTTGAATATTTCTAATATGACTGGTCCAGTTTACATATTTAATTTGTCACACATGTTTGCTCTTCACTGGATTTGCTGCAGTTCTGACCCATTATATTTTGGCAAGGAAAAGAGATATTTATTTAGTCCTGGATTTTATTTTGGGTATTTTATTAGCTTTGTTCATTTTCCTTAGTATATATTAAATGAGGTTGGTATTTCTGCACACCTTCCTGTTCTATAAAAAGAATGTAAATAAAACCTTTTGAAATTCTTGAGCTCCTTGTAGAAACATGTCATGTGCTTTCAAGGCAGTATTTCCTCCTAAAGTTTGTGTATGTCGATTTGTCAGTAAATCCGTAGCCTCAGAATCCTGGGAACTTCAGAACAATCCATCAGTTTTATGAAATTATAGTATATGTTGATTTTTCAAAATGGTACTGGTTCTAATTCAGAATGAATAGTCCTTTATTCTCCCCCTAAATTTTCTCTGCTCCTTCTTACGTATGTAGTGAGCGGGGGGGGGGGGGTGAAGGTTAGGGGGTACAGGGGGGCATAAATGGTGATGGAAGGAGACTTGACTTGGGGTGGGGAACACACAATACAATATACAGATGATGTATTATGGAATCGTACACCTGAAACCTATATAATTTCATTAACCAATGTTAACCCAATAGATTCATTAAAGATTGTTTTTAAAATCCAAGAAAGCCCTGGCTGATGTGGCTCAATGGGTTGAGTGCCTGCTTATGAACCAAAGGGTCACTGGTATGATTCCCAGTCAGGGCACATGCCTGGGTTATGGGCCAGGTCCCTGGTCGGGGACATGCAAGAGGCAACCGATAGATGTTTCTCTTGCGCATCAAGGTTTCTCTCAATCTCTTTCTCCCTCCCTTCCTCTCTCTCTAAAAAATAAATAAAATCTTAAAAAAAAATTAAAGGTGAAAAAAAAGAACAGTGGAGAACATTATGCTAAGTGAAATAAGCCATTCAGAGAAAGATAAATACCACATGATTTCACTCATATGTGTAATCTAATGAACAAACTGGATTAACAAAAAGTGGAGACAGACTCATAAATAGAGAGCAGGATGACAGTAGGGGAGAGGAAATTAGGGGGTAGAGGGATTGAGCAAAATGGAAAAAGGACTCATGGACACGAACGACAGTATGGTGATTGCTGGGGGGAGGGGGGTATAATGGAAAAATACAGTAAAGATTTAATTTAATTTTTAAAAAAAGATTTTATTTATTTATTTTTTAGAGGGGGAAGGGAGGGAGAAAGAGAGGGAGAGAAACATCAATGTGCAGTTGCCTCTCACATGTCCCCTACTGGGGACCTAGCCTGCAACCTAGTCATGTGCCGTGACTGAGAATTGAACTGGTGACACTTTGCTTTGTAGGCCAGCTCTCAGTCCACTGAGCCACACCAACCAGAGGTGGATTAAATAAAAACAAAAACAAAAAAACCTGTTACTGTGTACCTACTCGGCAAATACCACTGTTCTTTATTTCATTTATCCATATAATAAATCAGTAATGAAAGGATTAATATCTTCACCAGACAGATGATCAAACTCAGGCATGTAAGTTAAAATAAAGTTCCAGGACTTCCGGCCAAGATGGAGGCGTAGGTAGACACACTGTGCCTCCTCACACAACCAAAAGAGGGACAACAATTTAAAAACAAAAAACAACCAGAACTGACAGAAAATTGAACTGAGTGGAACTCCGACAACTTAGGCGTTAAAGACATGTTCATCCAGACCGGTAAGCGGGTCAGAGCCGGGCGGAGAGTGTGCAGCGAGACAGCAGTTTGTGGAGCAGGGTAGGCAATGCTGCGGCTGGCCAGGGAGACCCATGGCCAGCGCACCCGGTGAAACCCGTGGCTGGCTGACTTGGACCCAGCGGGGCCGAGACTGGTAGATCAGGCGGTTCCTCATTCGCTCGCAGATAAACCAGGAGAAAAAGCTGGGGAGCAGAGCAGACCCTGCAACCCATCATCACGGGGAAATAAAGCCTCAAACCACCAACTGAAAACACCTGTAGGGGTCAAAGTGGCAGTGGGAGGAACTCCCAGCCTCACAGGAGAGTTCTTTGGAGAGGCCCATAGGGACTTAGAATGTACACAAGCCCACCCACCTGGGAATTAGCACAGACGGGCTCACTTTGCTTGTGAGTAGTGGGGGAAGTGAGTGAAGCAAGCGCCATTGTTCCCTCTCAGACCCCTTCCCCACAGGCAGTGTCACAACACAACGTTGTTAGTTGCCCTGCCCTGGGGAACACCTCAGGCTCTGCCCCTTATACATAACAGGCGTGCCGAGAAAGAAAAAAAAAAGGCCCAAATGAAAGAGCAGATCAAAACTCCAGAAAAAATACAACTAAGGCACGAAGAGATAGCCAGCCTATCAGATGCACAGTTCAAAACACTGGTAACCAGGACGCTCACAGGATTGGTTGAATTTGGTTGCAAATTAGATGAAAAAATGAAGACTATGCTAAAAGAAATAAGGGGAAATGTACAGGGAACCAATAGTGATGGGAAGGAAACTGGGACTTACATCAACGGTGTGGGCCAGAAGGAAGAAAGAAACATTCAACCAGAAAAGAATGAAGAAACAAGAATTCAAATAAATGAGGAGAGGCTTAGGAACCTCCAGGACATCTTTAAATGTTCTAACACCTGAATTATAGGGATACCAGAAGGAGAAGAGGAAGAGCAAGGGATTCAAAACTTATTTGAACAAGTAATGAAAGAGAACTTCCCCAATCTGGTAAAGGAAATAAACTTTCAGGAAGTCCAGGAAGCTCAGAGAGTCCCAAAGAAGTTGGACCCAAAGAGGAACACACCAAGGCACATCATCATTACATTACCCATTATTGAAAATAAGGAGCGAATCTTAGAAGCAGCAAGAGAAAAGGAGACAATTACCTACAAAGGAGTTCCCATAAGACTGTCAGCTGATTTCTCAAAAGAGACCTTTCAGGCAAGAAGGGGCTAGAAAGAAGTATTCCAAGTCATGAAAGGCAAGGACCTACATCCAAGATGACTCTATCCAGCAAAACTTTCATTTAGAGCCCTGGCTGGTGTTGCTCAGAGGATTGAGCACGGAATGCGAACCAAAGGGTCGCCGGTTCGATTCCCAGTCAGGGCGCATGCCTGGGTTGCAGGCCAGGTCCCCAGTGGGGGCCACGTGAAAGGCAACCACACATTGATGTTTTTCTCTCCCTCTCCTTCTCCCTCCCTTCCCTTCTGTCTAAAAATAAATAAATAAAATCTTAAAAAAATAACTTTCATTTAGAATGGAAGGGCAGATAAAGTGCTTCTCAGATAAGGTCAAGTTCAAGGAGTTCATCATCACCCAGCCTTTGTTATATGAAATGTTAAAGGGATTTATATGAGGTATGGAGGGATATCAACAGGGGAGTGGGAGGGGGAGAAAGGGGGAAAAAGTACAGAGAATAAGTAGCATAAACGGTAGGTAGAAAACAGATGGGGAGGTTAAGAATAATATAGGAAATGTAGAAGCCAAAGAACTTATATGTATGACCCATGGACAAAAGCTAAAGGGCAGGGAATGGGGGGGTGCAGGGCAGAGGGGAATAAAGGGGGGGGATGGGACAACTATAATAGCATAATCAATAAAATATATTTAAAAAATAATAATAATAAAAAATAAAAAAAGTTCCAGGAGACCAGTGGGGCCGCCTTATTCCTGGTGTGGAGTGATTGGGGTACTCGGCTTGCTGCTCGCCGTCTGGGGAGCTGAGCCCTACCTTCTCCGATCCAACCCATAGAAACAGTAAATACCAGAAGGAGTCGAGATTCTGGAGTAGATAAGGGGCAGTTCACCGTGGGGCCTTTGCCCGTGAGTGACCCCCAGACTTGGTTTCCTCCACAGTGATGAGGGATGGCGCTGCTCACCTCATTGGTTTTCTGTGTGGATTTTCGGGGTGCCCGTGTAAGCGACCCAGCACAGGGTGTGACCCGTGTCAGCCTTCAGTGACGCTTACCTGTGTCCTCCGCCCCCACATCCACCTCCACCGCCCGTGGTCAGTGTTGAGCTGCCTCCCTCCGAGGGCGGCCGTCTGATGTGCTGTAGGACGTCCCAGGCCTGAGCACCTTGATTCAGAACACCATTCAAGTCGGAGCATAGACCACCATCCCTGTTCTTCCCCCAAACCCGAAGGAAGGAGGGGGGCGGGGGGACATTTGAGTGGTAGCTGTGATGCCAAAAGTCTGTCACGTGCGGGCTTGTATCAGGGACGATGATTTGTTTGAGTGACATTTCATACAATACTAAGAAGAAAAATAAGATCTCCCTCAAAAATTTTAACAAAAGGCTATATAAAGACTTATTTGGCACTTCCACTGGAAAAGGCTTCGTAGCCAAACACAGCAGATGTGGAAGGTGAGTAGCCAATGTTTTTATTGGTAATCATCTTTTTGCTTATGGGAGTGGCGGTGATATTCAAGGGCGTATGCCAGGCAGAAGTTAGCTTTGTTTTCCTGGAGGGTTTTGTTTCTGTGTTTGTTTTTAATCCCACAGTGTCACTGTGGTTTGTTTTTCAATTGGAGAATGGATGTGCTGTCTGGTTCATTCAGTGCAAACGCACGGAACACCTCCTCAGTGTCGGCTACCGTGGCACCAGCCGGAGAGTGGTGGGTGCGCACCGCAGCCTCAGCAGATAGGTGTTAGGCCGTTCCCGTGTCCTCGAGCCTCAGAAGTCAGCACTGCCAAGCCCGCCCCATTCCTGACAGCGCGCTTACATGCCACGGTGGCCCCGAGGGCCGCAGCGTGTTTGTAAGTTGCCGTGAGAAGCCTGTGAGGATGTCCTGCCTGGATATTTTGTGGTCCCTTCCTTTTTTTCCTCCCTTCCACTATAGCTGTCTTATCTCTCCAGATTCTTACTTTTTCAGGCACTGTGGCACATTCTTGATCCTTACTGTACACTGTTGGAGTATGAGGATGACCTGAATGGGAAAAGCCGTGAGGGCGGAGGCTGTCGGCCCTGTTGCCTGTGTGCCCGTGGCCAGCACGGGGCCCGCCATGTGTGGCACTCAGTATATTTGCGTACTGGCTCTGTGGCAGGGAGTTCTTCCATCCCTTACTGCTAAACTATATCTGATCAATCAGTGATTATGGCGACGATGATATGAAGAAGGAGAAGGAAGTTCTGTTGAAAATGAAAAAGGTAAGCATCAGCCCTACCTCAGTTTTTTGGCGGCGGGGTGATGCAAGCCCCCAGGTGACATGTCACGTGGTCTGCCCTTGATGCCACATTAGTTCTCAACCCCCTGCTCTCTAGGAAGGCATGCCGCTTTCTTGGTGTTCCCATTGGCTGACTCTGGGCACCCTTTAGCAACTCATCATTTGTTGAACTGAGTTTAGTGACTGCTCTTAGAGGGTGGGGAGTCCTGAGACAGCTGTTTAGTCCCTGGAGCATCTCCGCGGTGACCCAGTCCCTGGGATGTCTCTGAGCACGGACATGTGGAATCTCCCCTAAACAGTCTACTTGCCCCTCACTTGTAACCAACATCAACCTCTTTCTGTTTAAATTCTCCAGCTGAGAGATTTGGGCATCCCCTCCTGGGTCTAAGGGTGCCGGTGGTAGGTGGGATGCCCTGACCCAATCCAGGGCAGACGCTGGCACCGCGAGCTGAGCGATGCCACAGGGTTCCCATATGGTTGGAAGATGAGCCTCGGAGACTTGCGAACGGTGTCAGCCAGACGCCCTGTGCCAAGTGGCACAGATTTAAAGATTTCTTGATACTCTAGACAGCTGAGCAGAGATTTTATCAGCAGCGCAAACGCAGCCAGCCCGTCGTCGCCTTGTCAGCGTTTGTGGATTTGGCTGGAGCGCTGAGCTGACAGGACCCCAGTGTGGGGAGGTCCGAGAACCTCCTCTTTGGGGCCCGTGTTGTGTTTCCTGTCGAACTGTGTATCCGAGGTCTCTGGGAGGGAGGAATGTTGCCCTCTACTGGGACTCCAACTTAATTTTTTATTCAAGCAAGTTAGCCAAAAATGTCTCAGCTGGTGGCAGTGTTTCTAATATGTTTGGTAGAAACTGAAATATTTTTATTAATGAGGCAGAATATTGAGAGTTATAGGGGGATTTCCAGTTCCCACATACCCTGGCCTCCCGCCGGCTGTGGGGAGGTGGGGGCGCCAGCAACTCCTGTTTGTCGTTGGTATTCAGGCAGTTCAGGCAGAAACTTTTCCCTCTACTACTCTCTGTGCTGGGGATTAATTAGGTCAGACCTCCCTCTAGAACAGGTACCCTTGCTGCGTGGAGGTTGAGTTTCTGGTGATCTCTCTGCACAGAATCTTTTTTAAAATGGTAATGAAGTCACTTGTCAAACAAAGACCCCTGTTCTACAGTCACTCCTAATACACTGATGGTTTCTTTGGTGATGGGCATTACAGACTCAAATTTCTGTATGTGGGTAAAACCTCATGGCAGTCTCATGATTCGGACCTCCAAAACTATATTGGTGTACTAGATTTAACAGTGAATAGTCGCTAAAAGTCTAACTTACAGTCTGCAGGAATTAGCATGCAAGGCGCTTTGAATTTACGTGGGCAGTGCTGCTTTTCAGCAGTGACCCAGCGCCATAAATCCACCTTATAGAGAAATACAGCTCACATACACGGATTTATATGGAATTATGTAGGCACACACAGGGAAATGGAATAAAACTTTCCCGAATGTAATTACCGTGTGCGGTGCACTCTGGCTTTTTCTGTTTTCTTCCTGCCTCTTTTTCCTCCACACTTCCTCCTTCCCTCCCTCTGTCTTCTCCCACTAGTCGTGACCCATCACGTCAGCGCCCCCACTTACAACAGTTCTTGACCCACGGCTCCAAACACACTGCATTAGGAGTGAAGATTTTCAACCCTCTCTATCCCTCCCTTTTTCCAGGTTTCTGGTGTGTGAGTATGTGCGCCGGGGGAGGGGGCTTCCTTCCTTCCTCCTTTTCTTCCTAATCCTTTGCTTTCTGCCAGAGAGCAGAACAAAAAAACATGTGGAGAGTTTAAAACCCCACCGTGAGCTCAGCTGCCCTGCCCTCCTCCCCTGGCAGACAGGCCTCTAAGATGTGCCTTCCATGAGTGACTTACCCTGCCCTGGCGCACAGGAAAGTTCTCTTGTTTCCTGGTTGAAAGTACCAGCAATCATTGCAACTAGTTTTATAAAAGGCCCCCAGTATAACCTCTGCCCTGGCTTGGGAGTAACATTGCTTAATCACATTGTAGTAACCAATATTAAGTACTAGCTGTGATCAGACATGGGCTCTTTGCTTTCTGTACGTTATCTAACTAGTCCCCGTTCCCCTGAGCCAGGGACCATCACTTATCCCCAAGTCACACACAGGAAGCTGAGCCGTGAAGGTCATGTACTGTGGCCAAGTTCACACAGAGGTCAGCCTGATGTTGAGCTGAACTCTTACCCACTCCTTTCACCTGTCTGCAGCCGCGTTATTCATGGAGCGAGTGGCCTAATGGACTGCTCCTTGGGTGGGAGGCCCCCATCCCTGCTTTAAACCCCCGTGCATGTGGTCGGCCAGCATTCACTGAGCTCTTGTGTGTCCCAGGCACTTGGCTAGGCACTGGGGGAGACTCAGGGATGATCTGGTCCCGTCATGTAACCAACCACATTGCAGTGGGATGAGGCTGGAACAGCTCAGTGAGGACACCCCGGGAGGGACTGGGACAGGGGCAGGCTCCCCAAACCCAGCATGTTCCTTTTGGAAAATGTGGGAATGGTGAGGTACAGGGGCCCTGGTGCCTCTGACCCTTCATTAGCTTAGACAAACAAACCCTGAGGAAGTACTGGGCAGCTCTGTGGGATAAAGAATTTCTGTATCCTCAGGTTCCTCGGAGAGTAAAATAGCCTTTCTTTTGCATGGTTATCAACAGAGATATAAGAGAAAAATTAACCTTTCTGTAACATGAGTCAGATTATTTTGTTATCTAAGAGGGTCCAGGAAGTACTTAAGTAATTGATTAATTTAAATGAAATATAGGAGGTTCAGAGGGTCAAGGCTGGATTTTTTTAAAGTTTATTGGGGTGACATTGGTGAATAGGATCAAAGTTTTATGTTTACATGGCCTCGTGGTCTGTTATTACCCTGGGCCTACCTGTTTTTGGCGCCGTGTTGCTCACCTGCCATTGTAAATGTAGCCTCTTGAAATTGTCTCTTTGCCCCACAAGAGAAAAACGCCTCATGTACTGGTTTATGCTGGCGTAGTTATCTGAAGGCTTACAGATGACATTGAATCTGCCTGGATGAGAAAAACTGAGAATAGACGATGTCTTCCAGGCCCCGGTGACTCAGAGAGGCCCACAGCTCAGCCTGGAGCTTGCTAGAAACGCAGGCTGAGGGATCAGAATCTAATTCTACAAGGCCCCAGGTGACCAGTACCAGCATTTCAGAGGCCCTGGACCGGGCCGGGCTGGGCCAACCACGTTTTTGCAGGTGTGGAAGCGTCCTGAGGGTGCACTTCCTCCCGGTCTGTTCTTCAGTTGCCTGGGGCACACGCCTGGCAGTGGAAGCCAAGGCTTTGTGCTACAACGCTGCCCGCTCCCCTGACATCCGCCAGTGCTGGCCAGTTACCTCTTCTGCTTAAATAAACCTCCAGAAATCTATCCCCGTGCATTTTGGGGCCAAATTCAACATTTGTCAAAAACAGCTTTATAAAGTTAGGACTGAAATACAATGAATGGCACATACTTAAAGTGTGCCATTTGGTAAGTTTTGACGTGTGTATCAGTGAAGCCATCACCACGATAATAAACACCCATCGTCAATGACCATTAAGGTTTAGTGCCCCTTAGCATCCTCCCTGCACTCCCACATAACCACTCATCTCCTTTCTGTCACTGGAGGTAAGTTTGCATTTTCTGGAAGTTTATGTGAAGGGAATCATGCAATATGGCCTGTTCTGTTTGTCTGGCTTCTTTCGGCATCATTTCTTTGACATTTATCGTGAGTGCCATGCGTAACCGTTTTGTTCTGAGTAGTATTCCACTGTACTAATGTAACAGTTTGTTTATACACTTGTTAATAAAAATTTAAGTTGTTTCCTGTCTGGGGCTATTTACAAATAGGGCTGCCAGGAACATTTGCTTAGAAGTATTTATATGATCTTGTGCTTTCATCTTGCTTGGTAAATAAATACCTAGGAGAGGAATGCCTGGATCGTATGAGCTGTGCATGTTTAACTTTTGGGGAAAGTACCAAGCATTTTCCAAGCGGTTATTCCATTTTCGCTCCCCACCGGCCATGTCTGCAGTTCCTGCTTTTTCATGTCATCTCCAGTGCTCTGTGCTGTCTGTCTTTTTCATTGTGGTTTTGATTTGCATGTTAATAAGCATCTTTTCATGTGTTTATTTGCCATTTGTGTATCTTCTTTGAAGTAGCTGTTGAAATAATTGAGTGGGTTGTATGTTACGACAGTTCTTTTAGTATTCTGGGTTCAAATCCTTTATCAAATAAATGATTTGTCAGTATTTTCTTCCAATCTGGTCTTCTTTTCATTCTTTTAACAGTGTCCTTCAAAGAGCCCAAGTTTTTGATTTTGATGAAATCCAGTATATCAGTTTGTTCTTTCATGACTTGTGCTTGCAGTATTCTATTAGAATTTTAAGTTTGGTTTTATATTTAGGCCCATGATCCATTTTGAATTCATTTTTGCATATGGAACATGGTAGGACGAACCAGCGTCATTTGTGGAAAAGATTATCCTTTCTCCACTGACTTACCTTTGAACCTTTCTCGAAAATCACCTGTCCGTATATATGTAGATAAACTTATTAAAAAACGTTCAAGGCCCTAGCGATAGGGAAGATTCCTGATGAAAGCAGTGAGAACTCTGGGTTCTCAGTGGTCAGGATGATTGCTGTCCGGGGTGGAGTTTGCAGTCCAGATTGGTTCAGATTGGTGGAGTTTGTTCAGATTGGTTGTTTTTTCCTTCCTTATGTTCCAAATCATTGATCTGATTCTCAGCTTCGTCTGCTCTACTGTTGTCTCCCTGTAAATTGTTCTTTATTTCCATTAGTGTATCCTTTGTTTCTGACTGGATTTTTTTTATGGTGTTGAGGTCCTTACTAAGTTCCTTGAGCATCTTTATAACCAGTGGTTTGAACTCTGCATCTGATATTTTGCTTATCTCCATTTTGTTTAGCTCTCTTTCTGAGGTTTTGATCTGTTCTTACATTTGAGCCATATTTCTTTGTCTCCTCATTTTGGAAGCCTCCCTGTGTTTGTTCTGTGTATTAGATAGAGCTGCTTTGACTCTGTGTCTTGGTAGTGTGGCCTAATGTAGTAGGTGTCCTGTAGGCTCCAGTGGCACAGCCTCCCCTATCACCCAAGCTGGGTACTCGAGGTGCATCCTTTGTGGGGGCTGACTATACCGTCTACAAGGCTCTTATAGTTGAGCCTTGGTTGCTGTTGGCAGATCAATGGGAGGGATTTACCCAGGCCAGTCAGCTGCAAGGTTTGGCTGTGACCGCTTACCACCCACCTCTGCCCTTTGTAGAGGATCAGCTGTGCAGGGGCAGGGTGGTGGTGCTCCAACGTGGCCTATAGCTGCCCATGGGGTACGCTGGCTCTGAGGTTTCCTGGGTGTATAGGCCAAGGTCAGCACACACCGGTGTTTTTCCCGGGGCACCCTGCCTAAACTGTAAAGCAAACTGAGATGGCTGCTACTTGTGCTGAGCTTGGAGATTCCCAGGCAAAGCCAAGCTGTGAATCTGGGTTGGCTGCTACCAGAGCCAGGCCTGGGGCTTACTGAAGCTAGCTGTTGCTATTTGAGAGAGTTTGGGAAGTTGTGAAGCATGAGCTAAGACCAGCCTTTCATATGGAAAAGCAGCTTGGGTGGGCCCATAAATTGGGTGGGATGGAGTCTCTGGGAATCTCCAAGGCCAGTCACACAGTGTTAGCCAGGTTGATGGAGTCTCAGATATGGCATGAGCTGCCAGCTTAGCTCAGTCTGGTAAGATGTGGTTTCTTTAATTCCATAATGATCAAACTTCCATTCAACTCAGTTTCTTTTTTTTTTTTAATATATTTTATTGATTATGCTATTACAGTTGTCCCATTCCCCCCCCCTTTATTCCCCTCCACCATACCCCCCCACCTACATTCCCCCCTTTAGTTCTTGTCCATGGGTCATACATATAAGTTCTTTGGCTTCTACATTTCCTATACTATTCTTAACCTCCCCCTGTCTATTTTCTACCTACCGTTTATGCTACTTATTCTCTGTACCTTTTTCCCCTCTCTCCCCCTCCCACTCCCCTGTTGATAACCCTCCATGTGATCTCCATTTCTGTGGTTCTGTTCCTGGTTCTAGTTGTTTGCTTAGTTTGCTTTTGCTTTTGTTTTAGGTGTGGCTGTTGACAACTGTGAGTTTGCTGTCATTTTACTGTTCATATTTTTTATCTTCTTTTTCTTAGATAAATCCTTTTAACATTTCATATAATAAGGCTTGGTGATGATGAACTCCTTGAACTTGACCTTATCTGAGAAGCACTTTATCTGTCCTTCCATTCTAAATGAAAGTTTTGCTGGATAGAGTCATCTTGGATGTAGGTCCTTGCCTTTCATGACTTGGAATACTTCTTCTTTCTAGCCCCTTCTTGCCTGCAAGGTCTCTTTGGAGAAATCAGCTGACAGTCTTATGGGAACTCCTTTGTAGGTAATTGTCTTCTTTTCTCTTGCTGCTTCTAAGATTCTCTTCTTATTTTTAATCTTGGGTAATGTAATTATGATGTGCCTTGGTGTGTTCCTCTTTGGGTCCAACTTCTTTGGGACTCTCTGAGCTTCCTGGACTTCCTGAAAGTCTATTTCCTTCACCAACTTGGGGAAGTTCTCCTTCATTATTTGTTCAAATAAGTGTTCAATCCCTTGCTCTTCCTCTTCTCCTTCTGGTATCCCTATAATTCAGGTATTGGAACATTTAAAGATGTCCTGGAGGTTCCTAAGCCTCTCCTCATTTATTTGAATTCTTGTTTCTTCATTCTTTTCTGGTTGAAAGTTTTTTTTCTTCCTTCTGGTCCACACCGTTGATCTGAGTCCCAGTTTCCATCCCATCACTATTGGTTCCCTGTACATTTCCCCTTATTTCTCTTAGCGTAGCCTTCATTTTTTCATCTAATTTGCAACCAAATTCAACCAATCCTGTGAGCATCCTGATTACCAGTGTTTTGAACTGTACATCTGATAGCTTGGCTATCTCTTTGTGGCTTAGTTGTATTTTTTCTGGAGTTTTGATCTGTTCTTTCATTTGGGACTTTTTTTTTCTTTGGGGCGCCTGTTACTTATAAGGGGCGGAGCCTTAGGTGTTCCCCAGGGCAGGCAACCCACTTGCTGCATTGTGACGTTGTATGTGGGGGAGGGGTCTGAGAGGGAACAATGGTGCTTGCTCCACTCTCTGCCAGTTTTCAGTCACTTCCCCTGCTACTCACAAGCAAACTGGGCCCTTCAGTGTTGATTCAGGGTGGGTGGGCTTGTGTACGGTCTAGGACCCGGTAGGTGTTTCCAAGGAACTCTCCTGTGAGGCTGGAAGTTACTCCAGCTGCCACCTCAACCCCCACAGGTGTTTTCAGTCAGTGGTTTGAGGCTTTATTTCCCCGCGCTGGGACCCTGGGTTGTGCGGTCTGCTCTGCTCCCCAGCTGTTCTTTTATCCCCATGTGAATGTGGGACCGCCAATCCGCCAGCCGCAGCCCCACTGGGTCCTCCAGCCACTGCCTTGCCAGTTGCCCACCCTGCAGTGTTGCCCACCCTGCTCCACAAACCGCTGCCTTGCTGTGCCCCCAGCCGCTGCCTTGGCATGAGCACTCTCTGCCCCGGCTGCTCAGCTCCGCCACTCCTACCGGTCTGGATGAACGTGTCTTCTTTAACTCCTTGGTTGTTGGACTTCCATACAGTTTGATTTTCTGTCATTTCTGGTTGTTTTTTGTTTTTAAATTGTTGTTGTCCTTTTGGCTGTGTGAGGAGGCACAGTGTGTCCACCTACACCTCCATCTTGGGCAGAAGTCCCCTTCAACTCAATTTCTGATGGTTCTGAGTGATATTGGTTCTGTGTTTTAGTTGTAATTTTGATGTGGTTGTGAGAAGAGGCGAGCCTTGTCTGCCTACACTGCCATCTTGCAAGTACCCTTTTAGATGTGTGAGACACACGGGAGTTCATTACAAACAGTGGGTGACTTAGGACAGTGGGGCGTAGTTCTCTCCTGGAACACAGGTCATGAAGGGCCGCTGGACCGACAAGGAGACCGAGACTTAGAAACCTGGGAGGCCCCATCATTTCACAGCGCCTCACAGTTGCACAGGCTCCGGAGATTCCGGGCATTTTCTAGTCCGAGATGAGACATGATTCCAAGTGTGGTGGAGTGGGTGGCACACTGCCATTGTGCAGACCTTGTTTGTCTGTGCTCACCGCTGTGCACCTCCGCTGCCCTGAGTGGTAACATCCATTCTCCCAGTGCCGCAGGCTGGAGGGCACGCCAGGGCTGCTGGGGCAGGAGTCATCCACCACCCCTGCCTGCGAGCAGTGGAGCCCCGGGTTGATGAGGTGACCTGCCCATGGTAGGGCTGCCACAGGAGCTCCTCGCGTTCCCATGGGCTCACTCCTGTCCCGAGCGGGTTCTTGCCTGGCCTCGCCAGCCCCATGCTCGTCTCCTGTCAGGCCCTGTGAGCAGCAACTCCAGCACTGGTGCCCTGCAGCAGTCTGAAGCCTCCCCGGTCCAGCCTGAGCCTCGGAGGGCGTAGGAAGCGTGAGCAGGTTTTTGTGCTGCGATGCTGGGACAGGCTGGATGACTCCGGGGCAAGGCACAGCAGTTTCCAAGATGCTCCTGCGCTGACCTTGGCTCCTGTGTATATGTGACACAGACCTGGGTCTAATGTGGTAAATTAGAACACCCCCCTAACACAGCTTTTGTTTTCCAGGCGCTTCTAGCAGGCATGAGGAACCGGGAAAACAGCTCGCCCTGCCAGGGCAATGGGGAGCAGGCCGGCAGGGGCAAGAACTTGGTCTCTGTGTGGCCGGGCGAGGAGGAGCCCTGCAGTGACCTGAGCGCCCCCTCCTACAAGAAGCCCCTGTACGGCATCTCACACAAGATCATGGAGAAGAAGAACCCTCCCGCAGGGGACATGCTCAACACGTATGAGCTCTTGGAGAAGGCAAATCCCAGCAACAGCCCCTCACCACTGCGGCTCCTGAACGAGACACAGAAGCGCGACAGTGGCAGTGCGGCTGCGGCCACCGACGGCGACCCCAACATCTACTTCCTAATCCAGAAGATGTTCTACATGCTCAACACACTCTCCTCCAACATGTCGCAGCTGCACAGCAAGGTGGACCTGCTGTCCCTGGAGGTGAACCGCATTAAGAAACAGGTGAGCCCCACGGAGATGGTGGCCAAGTTCCAGCCGCCCCCTGAGTACCAGCTGACCGCCGCCGAGCTCAAGCAGATCGTGGACCAGAGCCTGTCGGGCGGCGACCTGGCCTGCCGCCTGCTGGTGCAGCTCTTCCCCGAGCTCTTCAGCGACGTGGACTTCTCCCGAGGCTGCAGTGCCTGCGGCTTCGCGGCCAAGCGGAAGCTGGAGTCACTGCACCTGCAGCTCATCCGCAACTACGTGGAGGTCTACTACCCCTCGGTGAAGGACGCGGCTGTCTGGCAGGCCGAATGCCTGCCCCAGCTGAACGACTTCTTCAGCCGCTTCTGGGCACAGCGGGAGATGGAGGACAGCCAGCCGGGAGGCCAGGTTGCGGGCTTCTTTGAGGCCGAACAGGTGGACCCCAGCCACTTCCTGGACAGCAAGGACCAGGAGGAGGCCCTGTCCCTGGATCGGAGCAGCACCATAGCCTCCGACCACGTGGTGGACACGCAGGACCTCACCGAGTTCCTGGACGAAGCCTCGTCGCCGGGCGAGTTCGCGGTCTTCCTCCTGCACCGGCTCTTCCCTGAGCTCTTCGACCACCGGAAGCTGGGTGAGCAGTACAGCTGCTATGGGGATGGTGGCAAGCAGGAGCTGGACCCACAGAGGCTACAGATCATCCGCAACTACACGGAGATCTACTTCCCCGACATGCAGGAGGAAGAGGCCTGGCTGCAGCAGTGTGCCCAGCGCATCAACGATGAGCTGGAGGGGCTGGGGCTGGACGGGGGCAGCGAGGGGGACCTCCCGCGGGATGATTGCTACGACTCCTCCAGCCTGCCCGACGACATCTCTGTAGTCAAGGTGGAGGACAGCTTCGAGGGTGAGCGGCCAGGCCGGCGGTCCAAGAAGATCTGGCTGGTGCCCATTGACTTTGACAAGCTGGAGATCCCGCAGCCTGACTTTGAGGTGCCGGGCGCCGACTGCCTGCTCAGCAAGGAACAGCTGCGCAGCATTTATGAGAGCAGCCTGTCCATCGGCAACTTTGCCTCGCGCCTGCTGGTGCACCTCTTCCCTGAACTCTTCACGCACGAGAACCTGCGCAAACAGTACAACTGCAGCGGCTCCCTGGGCAAAAAGCAGCTGGACCCTTCCCGCATCAAGCTCATTCGCCATTATGTGCAACTGCTCTACCCCCGGGCCAAGAACGACCGCGTCTGGACGCTGGAGTTTGTGGGCAAACTGGACGAGCGCTGCCGGCGCCGGGACACGGAGCAGAGGCGCTCCTACCAGCAGCAGCGCAAAGTCCACGTGCCAGGCCCTGAGTGCAGAGACCTGGCAAGCTATGCAATCAACCCTGAGAGGTTCCGAGAGGAATTTGAGGGGCCCCCGCTGCCCCCTGAAAGAAGCAGCAAGGACTTCTGCAAGATCCCTCTGGACGAGCTGGTGGTCCCGTCGCCCGACTTCCCGGTGCCTTCCCCGTACCTGCTGTCGGACAAGGAGGTGCGCGAGATCGTCCAGCAGAGCCTCTCGGTGGGCAACTTCGCCGCCCGGCTCCTCGTCAGGCTCTTCCCCGAACTCTTCACGGCCGAGAACCTCCGGCTGCAGTACAACCACTCTGGGGCCTGCAACAAGAAGCAGCTGGACCCCACACGACTCCGGCTCATCCGCCACTACGTGGAGGCCGTGTACCCCGTGGAGAAGATGGAGGAGGTGTGGCACTACGAATGCATCCCCAGCATCGACGAGCGGTGCCGCCGCCCGAACAGGAAAAAGTGTGACATCCTGAAGAAAGCCAAGAAAGTGGAGAAGTGACGGGTAGCCGAGGGCCTGGGCCGTCTTGGAGCATGTGTGTGGTACCCACAGACACGCACCTTACGTCAGTGGGAAGGGGCTCACTACTTTTGCACACGTACACACCCACCCCACTACAAGAAAGAAGCCTTATGTCTGGTGTCTCCTACTTCTGACTTTGGCCCTGAGTTCCCTGGGCGGGTGCAGCCAGTGTGGGGGGGGGGGGCAAGCTGGGAGAGCAGAGGGGCCCCAGAGGCAGGGGTTCTCTCTCCTTGGCTCCATCCTCCCTTTCTTCTCAATTTGAAATGCAAATTAAGCAACTCTCTTGTTTCTCTGCCCACGTTTTACATCTTCCATTTTTATCCGTTCTTTTTGTAGTTGTTGTTGAAAGGAAATCCCTTTTAAAAAGGTCATTGGGGTCTTTGGGGGCCACTTTGCTTGGGAAGAAAATCTTTTAAATATTTAAGGTGAAATACTGTCAGATGGCTTCAGTTACTAGGATTTCTTTTCAAGGTGGTTTCAGATCTATGGAATTTTTAGAATGGCCTAGTTTGGGCGTGATGGCTGATAATTACTTCAGGTGGTGTAGAGACCCATTTTGCTGACCTTGCCTTTTACATCTGACTGTGGAAGAGTCGAGATGCCCCTTGGGTGGCAGTAGAGGGGGTGAAATAGGGTGACGCCCTTTCTGCCCGGAGTTGCTCTCTCTCTTCCTCTGTAGTGCTGAGGAAGGGGCTCCTCGTGGCCTGGCCCGTTCGCCGTTGCCGGGTCGGTAGAATGTGGGGCTTACTCTCTGTAGACAAGAACACTGGATGATGATGATGATGATATGAATGTAGATAGACGTGGAAACACGTTCACAATGTCATTTGAGCTGTGTCCTTCCACGTGCCTCTTTTTTTCTCCACATGAGGATGCTGGTTGGAGGGGTAGACACGTTTCCCTGGAGAACAGTGTGTGTGAACAATTGGCTTCTTGTTTGATTTAAGGATGGGTCTCTTTGGACTCACCAAGCACTGTTTACTTTCTGTGTGTGTATTTGTGCAGAACCTGGGTCTGAGAGCTGTATGGTGTGTTCTTCCCCACACCTCAGTGTTAGCTCCTCCAGTCAGTGTGCATCCTTGTTCCTCAGGGCAGGCCCAGACCCTCAGGCCTTCTTGGGGATACCTGGTATGGAAGGGCACAGGTCATCTGAAGTGGGACGCCCATGTCCATTCCCAGGGTCCACTCAGAGCTTTCCCCTCAGACCCCCTAGAAGATCCTGCTGTCCTCCATCCGGCTGGTCCCTTCGCCTTGGGGTAAGATATTTCTTCTCACTGGTTAGGAAGGTCAAACTGCTTCAGGCTAGTGGTGTATTCTCCAAGAATTCTAACCAGGAAATTTCCCAGATAGTTAAAGTCTTTGAAAACAATACTTTTATTTACCTGACTTTGGGGGCCAGATGCCTAGGAGGGAAGGGAAACAGTCTAACTCAAACTGAATACATTATACCAGAAACCTGAAAAAATGAGTGAGTCACACAGGGTAGTCATAAAACCTTTGTGGCATAATATTTTGCTACCTTAAAATGCAGAAATAATAGAAACAATCTGAATTGTCTTTATACGGCTGATAAGGACTTCAGTTCTGGTGGCTGTATGACATAATTTTGCCTGCACCAAGTAGGCATTTTTTTTATTTTAATATATATGACAGAACTCTGAGCAATGTAAACTTGCTGATCTAACTTCAGTAAATTTGCTTTTAAATGTCATTTACAGATTATTTTTGTTGCAACTGCAGGCCTCAACTTCTGAAATTTAGAAATGTGCAGGGATTTAATGACTCTCACCTACCCACATGTGCGCACACACATTTCTTATTAAAAAACTGAAGGGAGATGAAGGGGACCTATATAAATACCAAGTTCAACCTCTTTGTGCCTGGAAAGAAGAAGGACTGCAGCAGCCAGAAGGCTCACTTCCCCCCACTCACCTGGGCCTTTCTTGATGCCTTAGTCCCCCCCACACACGCGCGTGCACGCACGCTCACACATGCACACACATGCCCTACCCAAAGATGGCAGCGACCCTCGCCCGCCAGCCCTGCTGGTTGGAGGGTGTGCCATGGAGTTTGTTCTGGTCTCGAGGGCGCATCCAAGAGGATTCCAAGCCATGTGAAATTGTCCTGCTTCCAGAGGGTGGGACGGGACCCGCAGCTTCAAAAGCACAATCATTTATTAATAATTTTTTAAAAATCCTATCTACCCATGTTAAAGGAATCAACAGGTTCTAGGTTCTCAGAATGAACGATGTTTCTCTATAACCTGGAGTATATTCTGTTTTTTGGAAACTATTTCAGTGGTTTCCTCAATACCTTTCCTGCTTAGGGCTTCTTCCCCCCAAACTTTAGACTCCCTGTCAGTGCAGAGAGGTGGATGCACTCGGGGAGCTCTTTGCTGTCCCCCTGGACGGTCCCATGAGGAAACACACGCAGGTCCTGTCTCTCTGTATGGTGTCCTCAGTCAGCCATGCAGGTGGGCTCCAGGGGCAGCTTTTTACGTGAAGCAATAGAAGTACAAGCTACTGTTTTCAAAATTTCATGTTTTCCATAAAATCTGTTGGTGAATCCTTTCCCCCTCTCCATCTACATTTTTTGGTTTTTACTTGTTTTTTTGGAACTTTTTTTTTCCTGGCCTCGTATCTGGAGAACAAAAGAATTTAGCACACACACATTCTGATGCTAAGTAGCAAGTCACCATAGATGGTAGTGTCCCTCATTTTCTGTGTTAGCAAGTTTTGAAGGACTGTATGAAAGGAGTCACGAATGTACCGAGTGTTCTGCTCCTGCTTCGGTTCGCTCTGGCGGTGTCTGCCTGACAGCAACCGTTTCACAGGGAATAAAGTCGCGTCTTGTACTGTGGGGATTCGTCTGCCCCTCCCAGTGGGCGTCAGCCCTGAACCTTCTTTTCTTTAAGTTGGAGAGAGGGCTATCCCATCAACCAACCAATAGGATCTACTACGTAGTGATAAGTGGATTAGCTGTTTTAAATGGTAAGCGTCACTGGCCCGACCAAACTACACAGTGTGGCCACTCGGTTCCCTGTAGAGATGGCCTCAGTTTCCACGCCTCCCCGTGATGTTTGCCTCTTGCCTGATTGAGCGGGGGGAGGGGGGCTGTTTGAAGACCCCTGAGTGGCGGTCATTGGGCTTTCTCGCTGCCCGTGCGGGCAGATGATGTGAAGTTGGGGAGGGGGCCAAGGGGCTGCTGCCATCATTTGGAAACACTTGCCTCGCGTAGATCCAGCCTTAATGTTTTTTCTGACATCCTAGTGATAGCAGACCCTGCACAAAGTGGATATCAGAGTTCATACTGTGAGGAGACAAAATAATGAGCATAGTTTTACCAAAGATAATGAAATACCACATAATGTCTGCATTTTACCATTGGTTTGAGTGCATCCTTAGAAAACTGAATGTAACAAAAACCCAGGACATTTTTGGAAATTGTATGCTCTCTAGCAACTTTGTGTGAATTTTTATACAAGCACTGTTTTATGAGTTATATAAAATGTTATAAAAAGAAAAATATGGTCTCGTAACATCTTATTTTCTTAGGGAGAGGTCTCTCAGAGCATGCCTTGTGATGTTTGTCCTTCCATGTGGCCTCCTCGCCCGCTCCCAGGGGAGGACCTGAGTGCTCGGGGGCACCTCGACCTCCGGGGCTGCCACCATGTGGTGTCAGGGCTGCAGCTCGCTGGAGTTCAGTTTGTCACAGCTGAATGACTGCGAAGTCACCAAATAAATGCTAGCCCATTTCTACACAAACCGCTTCCTGGCCACACAGCAGGAGGTACATTTGACCTTGCCTTCTCAGCCGGCCAACCACTCCTGCCTTAGGCCAGGCTAGTTTCACTCTTTTTTTCTTTGGATTAAATGGGATTTAGCTCCTCAAAGCTAACATATTATTAACTGATAACAAAAGGATACATGTTTTCCCTCAACTCTTTGGCTAATTATAAGTCATTAAATTTAAACAATATTTCATAGTAAAAATAATAAAGCTGTCAGAGAAACTCTTTTTTTTTTTCCCCCCAAGGGTCACAATTTCTTATAAAGGAAGTTGTGACCTGGGATTGGAACACTTTTCCTACAGTGAGTGTTTCCTCAGTTGTGAGTCCTGACACTTCTGCACTCAGCCGTGTGCAGGTTGGGGCTGGTCAAGGGCTGCAGCCCCAAAGGCTAAAAATGCAAGAGCAAGTTTAAGCAAGACTTGAAGGAAGCCTAAGCTAAATTCTTTAAGCCCTTTCTAGTGACAAGTGCCTTTGTTGTCTACCAAAAAGAAAATTCAGAGTTTTAATATATGGGAACTTACTTAAAAAATCTAGTTCTCGGAGATAACAGTGCCACACCCAGTTAGTTACCATTATCCCTGGAATGGAGAGATGGGATGCACTCTTTCGGGGAGCTTCCAGATAAGTCCGAAATCCCCTGGCCAGTGGTGGGGGCCAGAGGTGGGAAAGGGATTGACGTTTATTGAGCCTGCTCCTTAGTGTGGCACCTCGCATCTATTTACCATGTACCTGTGCCAGGCACACTAAGAGCTGTACCCGGATCGTCTCTCAGAATCCTCTCACGGGCCCTGTGAGGTAAGTTCTGTAATTATCTCTGTTAAGACAAGAAAGCTCAGGCCCTGAATGGTGTTGATGTCATCTCATTTGATTCTCATAAAACTGTGTTTCAGGCACTGTTATCTTTGTTTTGTGATAAGGAAGAAGAGAGAAGTCAGGTTGTTGCCCAAGTTGACATAACGTGCACATTGCAGTCCCAGGGTTTGAATCCAAGTGTGCCCTCTACCCTGTCACCTGTCTCCGGAGCTCAATGCCCCCGGAGCCACAGCACACACAGGCTCAGGTCCCAAAACAGCTGCCAGTCGCTGTCTTGTCTCCCACATCCTCCAAGCCTCCGGGGGCTTAGATATGGATGTGCTGGTTTTAGAGTTGCCCTGGGTGAAATGGTTGTGGGAAATGTGGACAGACGTGTTCTGGTAGGAGTAGTACATCTTCTGAGATTGTGAAATTAACTGCCCTGGATCGCATTCCCTAGGGGCAGAGCCTGAGATGGGGGTTCTTGTGCAAATGATTGAGGGTGTGCTGTCAGGAGCCAGAGCATAAGGAAAGCAGATGGGGCCAGGGAAGGCCATAAGCAGGAGTCTGGTTCTCACCTCACCTAGCTTCATTCCCGCCACTGAGCAGCCCTAGAATATGAAATGCCGTGTCTGAGATCTTGCCCATGGGAACGGGGTAGCCCGCCTGGCAGGGGGGCTCCCTTTGACTCCAGAAGGGCCACTGGCCCTCAACAGCTGCAGGATGGGTGCAGTGGCAAAGGAGATCTGGGCGGGAGTCCATCAGCACCCACAACGGGCAGGACCACCAGAGGGCACGTTAAACCAGATCGCTGGGCCCCACCTCCAGAGGTTCTGACTCAGTAGGTTTGGGGTGGGGCCTAAGAATTTGCATTCCCAGGTGATGCTGGTGCTGATGTTGGGGGGCTGCACTCTGAGAACTGCACTACAGTAACTTCACAAAACTTGCTGTAAGTATGTGTATATGCAGAAGTGGAAGGCTTAGTACTTTCCTGATTATTAGAAATAGATCTCAGCTGAAATAAGTGGTTTCCTGTTGTGTTAAAATCGACTGCTTAACTAGTGGCAAACCAAATCTCAGCTGTTGTTGGGTCAGTGGGAAGAGGCAGGTTTCTGTATGCTTCACTTTAGGGCAAATTGTGATGGCTTTTGCCAGAACATTTCCGCATGGCCAAGCATGTCCGTTGATTTTATTTAAGGGGTAAGAATTCATTTGTTCTTCTAAGTGGAGTTGGTAGTCCAGATGGTGAACTGTGTTCTTGACGGAGGTTGAGAGCGTGTGATGCCACTGCCCCTCCTTCTAGAAGCTCTTGCAGTGTGACAGCTGTGTATTCAGTAGTGACGGTAGGTCCTTAAATTATAGGGAGTTCTTTTTTTCGTGAGAGCTCTCATTTCCTGAGCTCCTGTCATGAGTCAAGAATGTGCTGGGACCTGACAAGCATTATTTCCTTTAATCCTCACAGAAACCCTGTGGGCTAGATAGTGTATCCCCTTACAAAAGGGGATGCTTCCAGAGGTTAAGTAACTTGGTCAAGGTCAGACAGGTAGCAGAGCTAGGGGCCCCTAATGCTGGCCAGGCCGACGCCAGTCTGTGCTTGTGGTTTCTGAGCTGCCGTTTGTGTAGCTGTGTGCAGTGAACTTCTCTGTCTCTCTACCTAGTGGTCCCCCACCATTTAACTTTTGCTAACTCTCCACTCTCTGAGCTTCTGGATCCATCCAAGTGAGAGAGCATTTGACCCACAGAAGCGTTTAATGCCACAGAAAATGGAACAAGGAATGCAGGAAGAATCATCTTTGACTCTAAAGGAAGTCACTAGCAAAAGTATTTGTAACACCTGCTACCTCCTGGGCACTGCTCCATGATTCTCACAAGTCCCACCCTCACTAGTTGGCAGCTAAGTCTGCTTGAGCTTGGAGGGAAGGTTCTGATGGTAAACAGCACAAAACCTGACATCTTTTGCCTGAAACTGATTCTCCAGATGCATGTGGGTATAAGCAGGCTGAGACCTTGGCACTTCCGCTTGGCGCTGCCGGGAGGCACACCTGCGGGCCTGCAGTTTCCTGACCTGCCTATTGAGTGCCGGCTGCAGAAGTCAGTTCTTTCTGGGGCTCAGTCCCTGCTATTTCTGACGCAAGGTACTACACCCGAGTCCGCTTGGATCTGACAAGCTGAACTCTCAGCACAGGCACAGTTCCGGGCAGGATGAGGCACACACTTCAGCATGTTAGGCCCACAGTCATGGGGCCTTGTCTTCAGGTCACTAGCCGTCATTGTGCCGCTTAGGTCCCGAGCTGGCTGCTGTCATTGTGGCCCCACCTTTGTCCCAGAGTCAAGAGTCATGGGATCTCCCCTGCAACCCTGAAGAAAATTCTTCACATGCCCTGGTGGGGAGCATCTCAGTATCCAACCCCTCTGAGGGGGGCTGCACAAGTGGCTATGGCCAGTCCAGACCTCTAACAGAAACTGCCCATTTGAGACCCTTACTGTTTCCCCTGACCACAGTCTTTGGGGCTTCTCTCATCTGCCATGGGGAAGGTCTCTCCAGCTTTAAACACGAAGTCTCCAGAGGGAAGGCCCACTGGGTGCCAAAACATGGGCGATGCACACTGGGATCTACAATGGCATCAAGTGCTTCGTCCTCAGGACCTTGCAAAGTTGTAGGCTTTCGCTAAGCTGATTTTGACATACTTGGTGTGTTAAGCAATAATGATGAACAAAAATTTTTTTAAAAGGCCAGCAAGCACATCTTGGAGAGCAACAGGAGAACGGCGGTCACAGATGGCTGCACCCGTCTCAGAGCCCTCGGAGCAATCCCAAGCAGCAGGCTGGGGAGAAGCAGCAGGCTGGGGGCGCACGCGTGGGTAGGGAGGAGAGCTGATGGAGAGTGCATGTTACAAGTCACTATGCCCCGTTAGACCTATATTGGACTGGCAAAAGCCAGAAAGCTGGTCATGCCAGGGTCTGTGTGTGCTGCTGGTGGGAGGGCCGCCTGCTGCAGCATTGTGCAGAGTAAGCAAGCACAGTTATGAGTGCGGGAGTCTTGGAGAAAGTCACTGGGAGAGGGGCAGGCCAAACATGGGGGATGCACACTGGGATTTACTATGCTGCAGAGAGAAGCAATGGAGTAAATGTCCCTATATTGCTATCCATGGATCTTAAAAACTATTTGAGTGAAAAAAACACAAAAGGAAATGTATAGTAATATCATTTATGAAATTTAAATATATGAGCACAGAACAGCAAAACATATTTTACAAGAATACATACAAAAAGATATGCACCACACACGTAAGAATAGTTGGCTAAAGTAATGGAGGACCTGTGGAAATACATGAAAATGAGAGAAAAAAATTACAGAACTTGGAAGCTGGGTACGAAGGCTGATTTCAAGCAACTAATGTGACTCACTGAAAGAACGCAGTTTGGCCCTGACCAGGTAGCTCAGTTGGTTAGAACATCATCCAGATACACCAAGGTTGTGGGTTCAATCCCCAGTCAGGGCACATACGAGAATCATGCAATCAATGCATAATAAATGGAACAACAGATTGATATTTCTCTTCCCAAAAATCAAAAGAAAGAAAGAAGTTTCGGAGAGACAAATTCTGTTCTCCTGAGTCTGATCGATAGACTTTATATAATTTCCTTCACTACTCCCTGAGATCATCAGTAAATTGTCTAATTCTAACAGTAACTTTTTGAAAGCCAAAAAATACATATGACTGAGATAAGGCAGAGGCTTGACCAGTGTGGCTCAATTGGTTGGGCGTTGTCCTGCAAAGCATTGCTGGTTTGATTCCTGGTCAAGGCACGAGCCTAGGTTGCAGGTTGGGTCCCCAACACAGCATGTATGAGAGGCAACCAATCAGTGTTTCTCGCATCAATGTTTCTCTCCCTTTCCTTCCCCCTCCCCCTCTCTCTTCAACAAAAAAAGATAAGCAGAACTTTACCAGAATGTTATGAGATACATTGCTCACCCTTCGAGGCTCACGGGACACGCACTGCCACCCCAACTGAGATCTGTTTTCTTCTTAGTTTCTTGAAAAATGGTAGTTACGTTTCTACCGCCCCAATCACTATTGACCAAATAAACCATGACTTATCCCCCAAATGCTAAAAAGATAATGAAACTATTGCCTAGCCATCTATATAATCTCCAGGAAAGAGATAAATGCTATTAGCAGAGAAATGCAATTAGCACCGTATTTCCTAGAAGAGCGTCCTTTCTTTGAAAGGATTAACCATTACTGGTAAAGAGCTGGATGAGCCTCTACCAAGGCATAGCTTTGAAATTGTCGATTCTTTAAAAAGTGCAAACATAACACTAGAAGCATTTCCATACCTTTCTGGGAAAACGAGAACTATTAACGAAAATCTTTCTTGCCGCCCCGCTGGGTGTCTCAGCCTCACCACGGCGGACGTGCTGGGTCAGATAACTCCGTCGTGGGGGCTGTCGGTACGCCGTCCGTAGGGGGTTCGCTAGTGTCCCTGGTCTCTACCCACTTGATGCCCATGCCACCCCCTCAGCTGTGACAACCAAAAATTTCTCCAGACATCAAATGTACCTGGGCAGCAAAGTCACCCCGCTGAGAACCAGTGCATTAGAAACATCCAAATCTCTTATCTTTTCACCAGGAAGCTTTGCGAGGACAGCATTATAAATAATAGCAGCTTGTCATTTGGGTTGAGTAATGAGTGAGTGAGCTGCAACAGTTTCATAAATCTTTATGAACTGCTTTTGTTTCGGATCAGTTTTTGCCATGTGCCATGATCAAACCAACATTCTCCACCATCGGATATCTTCTTTCCTAGTTTGATTTTTAAAGAGAGACATCTGGAATGGGTCAAACCCTGCCAGGCAGCTAAATTAGGTACTAATTACCAGTAGCTTCAAAAAGCCTTTCTTTTTTTTTTTTTTTTAAGATTTATTTTTATTTTTAGAGAGAGGGGAAGGGAGAGAAAGAGCAATGTATGGTTGCCTCTCACATGGCCCTCATGGGGACCTGGCCCGCAACCCAGGCATGTGCCCTGACTGGGAATCGAACCGGGACCGCTTGGTTCCCAGCCCGCACTCAATCCACTGAGCTACACCAGCCAGGGCCTCAAAAAGCCTTTCATATGGTCCTTCCTGCGCTCTAGCTGCCACCAACTAATCAGCTTTGTACATTTTCGCTTTCTTCCTCCTTCAAAAACACAGGCAAGGCAATTAGTATCCTGATCCCCGTCTGACCAAGGAAGCAGCCAAAGCTCAGAGAGGTTGAGGCTAAACTATGACCAAGGTAACCCAACTTGCTAGTGGCAAGACTCAGCCTAAAAACCAGGACCCCCCAACATGCTGTCCCTCACCATCCAAGGCTTCTTGGGCTTTCTATTACTTCCCATGGAGAAGTCAGGAGAGAGAAGCGAGAAGGGAGAGGCAGAAAGAGAAGGGGAGAGGGAGAGTGAACCAGGGACAGATGTGAAGGAAATGGGAAAAAGTATGGATATCAATATAATCTTCTAAATTACAATTCATAGCACATCAAAATTAAACACATTATTGGCACTGATGACTTAGTAGAGCCCAATTAGTAAGTGGTAAAATAGAAAAATTCCCTGTCTCAGTGCACAGGATACACTATCATTTCTTTCTGAGAACTTACTTAAGCTTTCTAGTAAAAATTGATGTTCTCTGGGTCTTCTGAAAACTGAGCCTTCCAGAATCATGGGCCCAAACAGCCCACTGCCACTGACCTCATTCTCAACTCAAACTGACCCTGCCAGCCCCTAGGAGTCTAAAGACGATTTATTTATGCAGGTGGCCTTTCCTGAGATGGCCTGTATTTGTGTGTATACCTTCTAATACTACTCTGTTTTTAGGCTTTGTCCCTTTTGTAACTCTTAAGAATTAGAATAATTAGTTTGAGTCTTTATTCTCTTCATTGATAAAAATCTATTTTCTACTTTCACCTGAAAATTAAACCCTCAGCCTACTACCCTACATCAGGGAAGGTCATCACAATTTTTTCTGTAAGGGGTCAGACAGTAAATATTTTAGGCTCTGTGAGCCACACAAGGTCTCTGTCATATATTCATTTCTTAAACAGCCTTTTAAAAATGTAAAAGCAATTCTTGAGTGCCATCTAAAAGGCCTCTGGCTGCCTTAGTTTACCCCTGCCCCAGACAATTAATTTTAAATGAGCCCTGTCTCCCCACTTGGAATTCGGTGGGACTTGACTCACTTAAGACTTCTAATGACAAACTGAAGGGGGAAGTAAGGCCAACACGTTGGTAATTCAGAAAGGCCAGTGTGAATGGGGTCTCCCAAGGCTCCCCTGGACTATGAAGGGCAACCTTCACTTCGCTTGGTTTTCCTTTAAGAAGCCTGAACCCAGGGCAACTGGCCAACAGGGATAAAACTGGAATGAGAACACCGACAACCAGGCCAGTGTATTCGACGCTGCCTCCGGAGGTGGTTAACGCAGGAGACGGTGGGCTGATCACTAAACCCCGCCCGGCGCAGTGCAGTCGGCACAGGCCTCACGCAGGCGCAGGAGGTCCGAACGAGCAGTTGAGCCCGGGAGGAAAACCCAGGCCGCGGGTAGCGACTCTGAGACATGGATCCCGATTTCCATAGGGTGATCCCACAAACGTAAGAGCGCTTTATTTTCATAAAAGTGTCTGTTTTTTGAGCTAGCTCCTTTCCCCACCATTAGAGAGCAGCTTTATCACTTTTAAAAAAAGCAATTCATTTATTTAGTCATATTCTTTTTAGGCAATTTTAACTTTTTCCAGCGTCGTAAGACTACTCTGTATTTTTCACTTTCAGTCTTCTCTTCGAACACTTTTTTCAGGAGAATCCGCATCACTATCTCTGTTTCTGTTTCTTTATCTTCTCCAACCAGAAGATCCAGCACATCTCCCACTTTCACCTGGAAATTAAAAGAAAACTGAGCCTTTATTACAGCTTGGGATATGCAGGCCATTGCAAACATCTCTGCTTGGAGTTTTCACCAGGTGATCGTCACCCAGGGGGCAGGCGAGAAAAGGTCCCAGCTCCTCTGTAGCATCACTCACTCCTAGGGCCACACTCGGCAGTGTCTTAAACAAGCACAGCTCAGCGCCAGTCAGGGTCCTACCTTGGACAGCTGGAACCTGTGGACAGTCCCTGTGTGGTGTGGTTCAAATACTCACCACATTGTACACCTAAAACTTATATAACAAGTATAAAATTCTATACCGACTACTTCAAAAAAGAGAGACAGGACTCAACTCACAAAGATGGAATGCCATGGAAAAGAGGGTCAAGTTGGATGCTGATGCAGTGGGTTCGAGGGACTGAGGTCAAACCCATTCTTGCCCAGATGGGAGCTCTGGGTTGAGCAAGGGCAGGGCGTGCCCTGGGGCAGTCCTGTCCTTGTGGCCAGGGTGCTGGAGGCCCAAATGGATACCTGGTCCTGGCAACTGTGTATCCCAGGGGATCTGCCCAGCAACTCAGGAAGGGGCTAAAGCGACTTCTACTAGAAGACAAGCCAGGGATAACCAGGGGTACTCTTCCAAGGTGAAGGGGGAACCCCATATGTGGGCCATGGACTCTAAGTGGGAACATGTAACCACTGAAAAGCCTACCAGAGGGCTGCTGTTTAAGAGGCATGGTGCCAAGTGATGGCTTTCACCTTATTTTCCAACGAATGCTGTCTGAGGAGCTCTTAATTTCATGCCTTCGGGACCAACATCTGTTCTTCCACCCACACAAGGCTTTTGTAGGCCCAGTACTCAGTCTACAAAACGGGAGTGCACAGCTGCTTGTCACGATGCCACCTGGTCACTCCAGGCAGTCCACAGCACCGGATGGACACTCACACAGGGGCCTATTCTAAACCAGTGACTGTCCCCGCTTGGGGCTGAGAAGCAGAAAGGCTCACAGCACAGCTGGGCACGAAGACTGCTTCTCCCCTTAGGTTTGAAGGATGGACTGACCTAGGAATCATCTGTGGAGGCGGGTGGGGAGGAGGGCGGGGGTCATCCTGTATGTAGTTCTGCTGGGTCCAATAAAAAAAAATAATGACTATGCACCTCCAACTGTGGACACTTAAAATTAATGTCCGGAAACACGAGGCTTGGCATCTCTGCTTTACCATTTTTGGCGTAACTCTTCCACTAAAATTTATTTTTAATATATGTACCTGATAGGAAATTTAAAAGGCACAAAAGCTTATGGAGGAAAGGCAACTCTTCTTGTGTACTCTTTCCAGACACACCGTGGGCGACGTCTGCTCCTTAAGAGAAGAGCAGGCTCATAGGAACCTGAAAGTGGGTCCCTTTGGCAGCTTGCTTCTAGGGCACAGAACAGGGAAGGAACCCTTCTCCTCTCCCCAGCCGATCCCAGAGAGAGGTGAGTTTAGGAAGGCTTCAGCCCCCACATCTGGGCTCCAAACACTCTGCTTGAGTCAACAGTTACCCAGCACCTACAGAACTCTGAGCCCCAACTGGTTTGCAGCTCACAGAAAAACTCTGCTCAGCTGCAGACAGCTAGGGTTACAGCTGCAGCATCAGGCAAGCACCCGGCCCCTCAGGGCCAGCAGCCGGGCACAGGCCCCTTGGAGCAGACCACGCAAGGGCAGGTGTTCTTTATTCCCTGCAAGGCCCTGTCCTTCCTAATGTGGGAGACGGCACAGCAGACACAAAGCAAAACTGGCTGGGATTAGGGGCTGTTCCAAATATCTACATTTCCAATCTCCCCTTAGCTGCAGTTACTATGGCTACCAGGTCTCCTAGTAACAAAGCAGCCCAGTGTTAATACTGGCCCCTTCCTTTGCTGACCCTCAGGAGAAATCTGGAAGGCAGCCGAGAAGACAGAATACCCAAGGCAGAATGCAGATGCAGCAATTAGGCTGTAGTGAACAATGTCTCAAAGCAGAGGAGAAAGAGCCTGGTGGTGTTTGTAAATGAGCCCCCTGCACAGAGGCATCAGGCACCAAGAGCAGGCCTCACCTTTGGACGTTGTGGCTGGTGAGAAGGGGGCTGGGCCACAACCACGGAAAGGCGATTAAGGGGCGGGAAGGCTGGGAAGGGCCAGATCTCCAGGAGCTCGTCTGGAGTGCCTGATTTCCCGCAGCTCACTGAGCAATGACTGACACCGACAGCTTGAACCCGCCAGGTCAGGTGCCACCAGAGGGATCGTGGGCCTTGTGACTTGACAGGTGACTCTAGTGCTGAGGAAGTCTCCCTCCTGTCCACCCGGACCCTGGGAGAAAGGACTCTGGAAAAAGCCTCAGTGCTCACCCAGGTCCATGGCCATCAGCTCACACCCTGTGGTGTCCCAGGGCAACAGGATCCCGCTGGGGCCCTCCGCCTTAGGGGTGTTTTGAAACACGAGAGGAGCCAAAATAAAAACCACCTCCAAAAGTGTGTCTGCCTTCCCTGGGACACGTGTCTCCGGACACTGACTCAGAGTGAGACCATGTCTGCCAATGCCTCACACGTCTGCATCCTCCAAACTTTTTAAGGGTCTTTGTCATACACTTTTTTGTTTCGTTAACTTTTACCTTTACCATTGTTTTTTTTCCAATTATGAAAGTGATACACACTTGTAAAAAATTATGAAAATAAGAAGCATGAAGAAAATATAACCCATAATGCCTCATTCAAAAAATACTAGTAACATTTTAATTCTAGATGTATTTAATGTAATTTACTTTTGCAAAAATACATATATTTAACTGAACCTATATATGATTTGCTGTAACAACACTGGACACTGGAAATACATTTCCTTGTAACACTCCTGAGGGACTTCCCTCACTGACAGCAGCACTGAGCTGGAGCCGAGCCGGCAGATGCCACGGGCTGGCGGAGAGACAGCTGGGCTGCAGGGCTGCACCTCTGCTCAGGGAACGACAGGCCAAGGACCCTCTGCACAGACGGAATGTTTCTTTTTAGCCTGATTATTATGATTTCACAGTGACTAACATTAATGACTGAGAAGTTTAAATATTAGATTTTTGCCAGTTCTGAGTGTCATCTTAAAATTTTAAAGAAAGGGGAAGCTTCATCTCAAAGTGATTATGGCTGCAAAAGAGCAAGTGATCTGTGTGACTGAAGCTGGCTGGTGATTCTAGCGTGACCGGGCCCTCGGGAGACCTCAGAAGGGGCAACGCTGCAAGTAGGCAGCCCGAAGGGAAACTGGGGGCAGCATTAATGGAGCATTGGTAAAGTAGCAAAAACATCTGCTGTCTTAATATCTCACCGTTCTGCTTTTCTTCCATAATTTTTCCCCGTTCAGCCTGAGTTCACCTTTGTAGAATGCATCTTCCACTTTGCTTTAAAAAAAAAAGTCAAAGTGCTTTAAAATAGAAATATATTCAAAACCATTATACAAGTTTATGAAACACACCTGCCATTAATGCATAATCTGACAGTGACCCACCTCCCCACAAAATCTTCAGCCTGGGTGCTGGGAACATGAAAGAGAGCTGCTCCCATGTGTATCTAAAACAGGGAGACCAAAGGGGACTTTTGAACAGATGCTGACCTGCTGCAAAGATTTCCTAGTAACTCTCAGGCAGGTAAGCAGTCCTGTGACAGGGCTTTCTGAGAGCATGTACCTGCCCCACTTAGGACGGGACCTGGGTTTTCCACCTGACTCCCTGTGCGGCAGCTCCCTGCGACGTGGTAGCTCCTGTGATTCACAACAAAGTAAGTGATCACTCCTTCCCCTCACATACCTGTTCTGTGCTCTGACAGAAAAACCAGGCACCACACGTATGGTGGGGTCATTAAGAAATCCTCTACTAGTCTGCACCGCCGGTTGGGGAAACTCCAATCCAGAGGCTGCTGACCTCTCTGAATTTAATCTCTGGGGCAACTAGACCAGGGGAGGATTCAGACAAAAATCAGTGCCTTTCTTCCTGAAGCTCTGATTCCAGGCAATTGGCATATGAGTTCCCCTTAATACTAGCAGCATCAGCTATTACTCTGGGGGAGGGAGAGGACCCCTTCCAAGTTTGCCAGATTTTAGAGAATATTAATGAATCCCAGTCAGGTTGCCTATGGGCTCAGAGTCACCTTTATGAGCCCTTAAGCTTCAGAGATTGAAAAATTAAACTATGCCATTAAATTAGGTCATAAAGGTACCAGTTACACAAGGAAATCTTTTGGAATTTATCATTCATACCACAATTCTTACCTTGCACACAGTATGAGCATAACAATTGCTACAGGAGTGAATGAACAATGAGATGAGGGTCACTATTCTTACATAATTAGTCTAGGAGGGAATGGGAATATTAAAGAAATCTTGAGCCCATGCCAGGTGGCTCAGTTGGTTGGAACACTATCCCACGCTTGTGTCCCAAACCCAAACCCAAAAGCTTGTGGGTTTGATTCCTGGTCAGGGCACATACCTGGATTGCAGATTTGATTCCTGTCCCCGTGTTTATGGGAGGCAACAGATCAACGTTTCTCTCTCACGTGGATGTTTCTCTCTCTCTACCCCTCTAAAATCAAGAATCTTGAAAATTACACTTAATATCTCTGTGCACTATATATGAACACACATAGTATTTTTTTTCTTTTAATCCTCACCCAAGGATATGTTTATTCATTTTAGAAAGACAGTAAGGGAGAGGGAGGGAGAAGAGGAGGGAGTAAGGGGGGGACAGACAGACAGACATCAATGTGAGAGAAGCACTGACCCCCTCACGTGCCCTGACCGGGGATCAAATGTGCAGCCTTTTGGTGCACAGGACGATACTCCAACCAACGGAACCACCTGGCCTGTACGTATTTTCATCATCATAAGTAACATATTGAGACCTACTATGTGCCAGGTACTGCTATAAATATTTTAGAAAAATATTCAATCGTACCAACTACCTTCTTAAGTAGGTTCTATTATCCCATTTTACAGATAAGGAAAATGGAGCAGAGAATTTTTGTCCAAGTCATATACACAATCAGGATTGGAATGTCAGTAGTCTGGCTGCAGAGCCTGCATTCTCTTTTTTTTTTTAAGTATGGAAAGTATATTTTATTTTTTTTAAGATTTTTATTTATTTATTTTTAGAGAGAGGGGAAGGGAAGGAGAAAGAAAGGAAGAGAAACATCAATGTGTGGTTGCCTCATGTGGCCCCCACTGGGGACCTGGCCTGCAACTGAGGCATGTGCCCTGACTGGGAATCGAACTGGTGACCCTTTGGTTTGCAGGCTGGTGCTCAATCTACTGAGCCATGCCAGTCAGGAGAGCCTGCATTCTTAACCACTATGTTATACTGCTTCCATTGATTCTAAGAGATATTTTTTCATGCTGTAGAATTTGTAAAATCTGGATGCATTTTATGCTTGCTATATATATCTTACACAGTGACTCCTTTTCTCCTCAAATATGTTACTAACATAGAATCAATAGTTCATTTTATAGTCTTGAGGGAGTTTTAGAAACAAGAAAATATGGCACATGAGATTTTCAGGCTGTCACTTGACTTCTTTGGGAATCAATTTTCTCATTTATAAAACGAAATAATTGAAGCAGGTTTCCTATAAGGTCTTATCTATGGTTACTCTTCACTGTAATATGGGCCTAGTGATTGGTAATGCTACATTAAAATAACCAGCAAGTGATTTTGCAATAAAATGCACATCATACTTACTTTCTTCCAATGTCCAGGCCAGTCTTCAGGATAGCATCGTACCGAAAAGACTGCACGACCTTTTCCAGGTCTTTGTAGTCTCTGCTCACGCTGGGGTCGTCCTCCAGCCCCTCTTCCTGCTCACTCATCTCATCACGGTCACTCTCGTCACCCGAGTCCTCTTCATCTTCAACTTTCTGCACAGTCTTCTTAGTGGATTTTTTAGAGCTTGTATTACTTTTGAGTCTTGTGGAAAATGGGAAAATATATTGTGGAGATAGTAAAAGCCCTGGGAGTCTCAGTGAAAAAACGTTATGGAAAAGTGTTTTATAATTCGATGCATTTAGTTTGGTACTAGAAAAATATAAGTATCGATTCCAGGAAGCACAGAGCTTGTGTGACGGTGTCCCTTGTACCGCGCCCCAGAGTCCAATCCAGGCGTCCAGTTTTCTTAAAATAGTGGTGGGCAACCTGACATTAGCCATGGCCATGGTGCATACCCTGCAACAGACAGTATTTCAGTTCCACTTTGAAAGTGCAGTGTCCTGGCATTCTCATAGCATACGCCACACATCTGCTCCTGTCCTTAAGCTCCCCTACAAAAGGCCACAGTCATTTGCACGTGTGGAGGCCCTGCGCCGTACCGTGGTGAGTCTTCAAGCTGTAGTGAACACGCTTAGCTCACAGGCTGGTCATGAGAGTTGAGCTAGAAACTAACATAGGTGAAAACACTGCTTCTACTCTTTCCAACCCCCAAGTTAGCTTGGTACTTGAAGAATATTAATAATAGTTTTAGATAATTTGTTAAAAAAAAAATCTTGCCCTGGCTAGTGTGGCTGAGTGGATTGAGTGCCAGCCTGTGAACTAGAAGGTCAGAGGTTTGAGTCCCAGTCAGGGCACATCCCTGGGTTGTGGGCCAGCTCCCCAGTTTGGGTGCGTGGGAGGCAACCGATTGATGTTTCTCTTGCGTATGTTTCTCTCCCTTTCATTGTCCTTTCCTTCCCCTCTAAAACTAAATAAGTAAAATCTTTAAAAAACATCTCATGGAAAGACTATTTACTGACATATGCTACACCCTTACAACACTGACTTAGCCAAGGAAAGACATCAGATCTCGACTTCACAAAACCCAGAGTGAATCTCTAAGCTTTATTTCAACCTCAAATCCCAGCAAATCAAAGCTGGATGAACCAACTGGACAGATGTGCATTTTGTTTCCTTTTACATCTTCTTCCCACTGCTTAGCAGAGGCATTAGCTAGCAGAGAAGGAATTGGCTTGGAGACCCACGATCTAGGAAATTGCTTCCCGAGGCACTGAGGTGCTGACAAGCCCGAGAGCAATCAATTCCTACATTCCCTCAAAGGCAGCAGAAACTCTTATTATTATAGTGGCAGACTCTCCCCGCTCCATCAGGATGGCTTTAACACCACGAGTAGTAATGCGAGGAGGGCTGCCACACACTTAGCATCTCACACTTCAACTCCGCGAATGACTGTCCTTTGCGCCAAGGCTATCCTTTTCAGACTGATTTGCCAACGATTCACATGATTTTTTCTTCCCCCTTCCCATTCCTCACAAGGCTAACAACAGGCTAACCCGAAGTGGCCGGAGCTCGCTGTCATCAGCCCCAGGAATTCTGTGTGGGGCCTCGGTTCTAGGCTCACTGCAATTGATGCAGGTGATGTCTGAGTTCTGGGCCCGGGCAGCCCCGGCTGCAACACCCCCTGCTGGCGGGCCGACCAGACTGGTTTGTAAGATGTTCAGGTCACCAGGAGGAGGAAGGCAGTAATGATGGCTGGCCTATCTTTAGGTCAGTGTTTCTCAAGCTGTGTCATGAGCCATTATTAAAATTTTTACTTTTTAAGAATTAGAACAGAAAGGTATAGAAAATATTACAGTGCATCACATATAATAAGAGTAAACAGGCCCTGGCTGGTGTAGCGCAGTGGATTGAGCGCGGGCTGGGAACCAAAGGGTCCCAGTTCGATTCCCCGTCAGGGCACATGCCTGGGTTGCGGGCCAGGTCCCCAGAAGAGGGCATGGGAGAGGCAACCATACATTGATGTTTCTCTCCCTCTCTTTCTCCCTACCTTCCCCTCTCTCTAAAAATAAATAAATAAATAAAACCTTAAAAAATAAAAAAAAGAGTAAACACTGCTTTATGAAACTTGTTACACTTACACACATACATATACAAACACACACACTGGGTCATCAAGTAAAATGTATATACTATGGATCACAATAAACAAAAAATTTGAAAACAAGGGTCTAAGTGACTTTAGCAAATTCTTTGTCATCAGGTATAGTGCTGAAGGCCACATGGACGCCTTGGAGCTCAGGACCTGGCGGCGTGTCCCACCCCCACGAATCCCACGAACAACACTCCCAGGGCCGGCCGAGTCTGCTAAGATGACAAAGGTAGCTGCCTGTCAGGAGTAATTCTGTACGGGTCCCTCGTTTTACAGAAGAGTACGAATAAGAGTTGGAGCAGTTTAACAAGTGGCTCAGTCATGCAGCTGGTAAGTGATAGAGCCAGGATTCCAATGCCAAGTCTTCTTAATACGCATTGATTACTATGGGTCAGGCATTGCTCCACATATTAACTCATTTATTCCTTCCACAAGCCCATCTAAGTTACAGGGTCACACAGATTCTAAGGGGACTCAGACCCAGGCTTCGTGGCTCCTAACTGAGGCTCTTTATCACCGTGCCGAACCTCCCACCAATCTTCTGACTCCAAACCCACTGCTCTTTCTGCCACACCATGACACTCTCATTTTCTTTTGAACAAACGCTAACCTTTACTGACTGCAATACTAGAGAGAATAGAGTTTCAGGAGCAGAGGACTGGAAGTGTTGCCCCTACTCAGACATCCTGGGGAGGAGGAAGCTCTGTCTCCAGGTCAGTCCCTGGACTCCCCACACCCCCTCCCTGCCTTTACGCCACACTGTGGTCTCTGACGCTGCCCGATGGTGTGGTCCTCTCCACATCCACCACGAATAGTTATCTTTACCTACACTAGGAAACTTTTATTAGCACAAAATGACTTTAAAATCACACTCATATGTAATTACAATAAACAACCAAAACGGCAAGCCAAGCATTACCTGTCATTAGTTACTCACTCCCTCTCTAATCTGCTTCGCTCCCCAGCAGGCATGCATTGGTAAATGCTGAAGCTTAGATAAAACTTATAAACATAAAATTGAGGAAACACATTAACGTAAATTTCTGCTGGAGATGCCGACCACTGCAGATGTTAGCAGTGGACACCCAGGGCCGCGGGTGGAGCATGAGAACCCAGATTCTGCCTCAGAGCTTTGAAACCGGCCTGAGGAGCAAGAGAGCCAGAGGGGGGTGTCACGCAGGCCCAAACCCTCTCCAACCAGAACAGCAGCGATGGTGAATACTGGGGTTCCTTATATTTCATTGGAAAATAAGGATTCTACTACTGAAAACAAAGTTTCTGTCCTTTTAACGTGACCTCCTCTCTTCCAGGCTCCACGCAAAATCTTCCGTCCTCCTCCACCCTCCCCTGCCCACACTCCCCGTGCCCTTTTCCAAACCCACGCTGTGCCACTGCTGTCTTTTGTACCGTTCTTATGTCCCAAGGGTAGTGACGGGGCGGGAACTGTGCTCCATCCCTCACTCCCACCCCCAATCTGCTCAACATACACAAAGCCAGTGCATACTTGAGGAGCCACTTCTAAGAAATGAAATGAGCATCCTACCTATTAATACATCCACATCACTCATTTGTCTGCATATGCCAAGTGGCCAGCTAGATCCACGTATAAAACACACAGTCCTTGTCCTCAAGAAACTGCCCGCTGAAGTGGAACGTGGGTGAGTGAACCAGCTGTCAGAGAATGGGACCTGAAAGCCGAGGTCCAGAGGAGCCCAGCGCAGGCAGGCCTGAGGTGAGGTCTGAGGGCAAAAGTGGCCTGAATTTAAGCTTGGGGGAAACAGCAAGTTACAACCATGGTTTTTTGCTTTCTGGTGGGCCATCCTCATCAGCATGCCAATATTTCTCATTCAAAAACAAATGGGCAATTCTCCTAAAACGCCACTACCCCTAAACTGTTGCCTCTTTCCTGCCCCTCTTTACAGCGAAATTCCGCCAAATGGTTGTCTATACACTCAATGCCTCTCATTTTCTAAATCCAAAAGTGCATTTGTTAGTCCCCATCTTATCTGACTTCTCAGCATCATTTGAAACAACTAATCACTCTTTCCTTTTCCACTTGGCTTCCAGGATGCCTCAGTCTTGCTTCACCTCCTACCTCACCCACTGCTGCTCTTCAAGACTTCTCTGCTGCTTCCTTCTTTCTTCCCTGACATCTTAGTGTCAGAGGACAGCAGGGTTCAGTCTGACCCTCTTCTCCCTTCACTTCATCCGGCTCAGTATCAGTCTCGACAAATGTGTATCAAGACACCAGACATTTCCATGGCTTGAAATGCCACCTATATGCCAATGGCTCTCTGATCTGCATCACTATTCCAGACCATCCTTCCAAATTCAGACTTGTGTATCTGTGCAGAAAAGAGTTAATCTAGCAGGCCTGACGCTGCTATCCTTAGAAAGGTCTGCTTGCCAGGTGGCCCTTGGCTGCTGTCTCAGAACTCAGATTCCAGGAGGGTTCTCATCACTCCCAGAGCTGACAGGAGAGGCTCACTGCCCAAACTGCTTGTACAAACCATTTGATTTAGGCTGAGTACCTGCTTTCCCTTCAGGAGTCTGGAATCTTGGTACATTCTCCATAGACGGTGCCTATGTGACCGAATCCCAATAAAAACCCTGGGCCCCGAGTCTCCAGTAAGCTTTCCTGATAGACATTTCACACGTGTTGCCACAATTTGTTGCTGGAGGAACTGAGGATGTCCGGTGTGACTGCGCTGGGAAAGGACTCTTGGTTTGGAAGACTGCTTCCTCCAGACTGTCCCATGCATCTTCTCATTGCTGATTGTGCTTCGTATGCCTTTGCTGTGATGCACAGCTGAGTCCTGTTAAGTTTTCCTAATAAATCAGTGAACCTGGGGGTGGCCTTGGGGACCCCTGACACAACATCCAGCTGTCTATTTATTCACTGTCTCCATTTGAGTAACAGACGGCTCAAACAACTGGTCCAAAAACAAACTCCCGATATACTTATTCCCAATTCCAAATCTTTATCTGCAACCTTCCCCACCTGAGTCCACAATAACACCACCCTTCTAGTAGCTGAGAACAAAAGCTCCCAGTCATTCCCTCTCTTCCCCTTCCCTCATACCCATGTGCATTATGTTAGGAAACCAAGTCCAGTGTTCCGCTTACCTGGCTATTTACATTTACATTGGTAAAATGTTATTTATGTTATTAAACATTTTACCACATTTTTTTGCTTCAAACTTTTTCCCCCTATTTTCCTCCTCTAAAACCTAGGTGCATCTTATAGTCTGAAAAACACGGTATACCATGTCACTACTTCCCTCAAAACCGAGAAAAGCAAAATCCCTACTATGGCCTAAAGGCTGTGATCTGGCGCCTCCATCTCCTCTCTGACAATTCCTGCCTCTCTCACCCTTGCTCACTCAGCTCCCGCCACACTGGCCTTCCTGATGCTCCTCATCACAACAGGCATGTTTCTGGGCAGAGTCCTTTGTTCCAGCAGCACTGAGAATACTCTTACCCCAGGTATCTGCATGGATAACTTATCTACACTTCAATGAGGACTACCCATTCCGACTCTATTTAAATAGGCATAGGCATCTGCATCTCCCTCTCCCAATCTCCCCCTACTCTGCTCTACTTTCTTCCCCCATAGCTCTTATATTTTGCTATCAGATTATATAACTGATAACTTACTGGTGGCTTTTACTTTTCTCCTGTCTCCCCTATTAGAATATAAACTCCACAAGAGTAGGGATCTCCACCTGTATTATATCCTCTGCTGAATCGCACATGGTAAGTGCTTAATTACTGTGGAATGAAAGTACATCAGAACTGGAGCATTGGAATGAACCCGGAAAAGAACAAAGATGGGGCTGGATTTATGGGCAAGAAGCTAGATCTCCAAGGGCTTTGCAAAGCTAAGATGTCCTTAGACTTGACCCAGTGGGCGTGCAAGCCATAAAAGATCTTAAGTAGGGAAGTGATAAGAGTTCACTTTAAAAGATTTCCTTGGCAAAAACGCGGACAAGAGCCTAGGGGTAATCGGGGCGGGAAGCCCGACGGCGGTTTTGGGTGAGTTGTTTAGGATACAGAATCTGTGAACTAATCGAAGGCTGTAAGAGGCAACGCTGTCCCTGACCTGCGGGAATCAATCAATCAAGGTTCCCGAGCCTGTTAACTACTCCGTAAGGAGAACCTGGTCTACTTCTAGATCTACTGCAATTAAAAATCCTCCCTTCTGCTGCCCTCAGAGGCGGACTAACTGCAACGGGGTTGGGTTCCCCTCGCTCCCTGCCCACCCCCGCGAGCTGCCCACCTTTCCGGGTCCTCAAGGTCAAGGGAAACTGGACACCTGCGTCCTTGAGCTCCCGGTCTATCTGGGGACAGCAGTAGGTGCCGGGCCCAGGGTAGGCAATCTCGGCCCCCCGGGCGTCCCGAAGCTGACCCGGCCGGGACAGGACGTGGGAGACTCCCGCGGAGTGTTGCAGAAGCGCGGACAGGGCAAAGGCGCTGGCCAAGCTCCTATTTCACAAGTGCGCGAGTGAAAAAACGGAAAAAGGGTTCCGGCTGGGGGCGCGGAGGGCCCGACAGGGGCGCAGTTACCTGTACGTCAGAGCCGCTCCTCCCCCTCCCTCCCCGCAGTCGCGCCGACCTCCGGCCTCCAGGCACCGCCCTACCCGTGCCCCGCCCCTTCCGCCGGCGCCCTCGTGGCGAGAGCGGCGGAGCAGAGAGCTTGGACGCGGCGGCGGGGACGCAGCGACCCCTGCTGGAAGTAGCGCCTCGGAAGACTGCCCAGTTGGGCCGCCCTGCCCAGAGGACACACACAGCCAGTTCTGAGCCTAGAACGAACGCCAGCGCAGAGTTCTTCCACGTGGTTGAAGAGAAGCTAATGTTAATGCTGTGGGCCTTTGATTCTCTGGAGCCACCAACCCTTTGGAACAGCTTTGAGAGTTATAGACTGTCTCCAGAAAAATATATACACTTATCAGTATTTGCTGACACTATAAACGAAGTTCAGAACATCTTTTCAAAAGTGAAGCGGTTAAAAGATCAACTGAATCATACCTGTCCAGCTCACCACCCAGCAGTAGGTGACTATGAAACTGGAAAATCAGTCATCGGGCTGACTGTCACTATCATAACCTGTAAGTAGAGACAAGGGTTGAATATGGGTGCCTTGTTCAGATGCTGGCATCTGCAAAGACGGTGGGTTGTGTATCCTCAAAACTGTTTTAAGGTCCCAATTCAAGCCGACCTTTTTATTAGAAGAAAGGGTAGGTAAGAGATTTGGAAAAAGGTTAATTGGATAAGAATAGTGGTCCTGGTGGCGATTTTCTTAGTACTTCTTTAGCTGTTGATTGACAGTTCTTAATCTGCATCACAGGCAGTCCCTCCAGAGAACACAGGGTTCAGATACCCTCTCCCGGGCTTGCAGACCCTCTGGGGCACAAAGGGTGTGTTGCTGGTCCACCTGCTGGAGTCACAGCTCTCCACACATGTTGATCACTTAAGCCTATCAACTAAGGCTAAAATCTTTGATCGAGTTTCCCTATGAATTAGATGGCATAAAACAAAACAAAACACTTGACTGTAAAAATACTGCTTAGCAGTGGACATTGTGGAAACAGCCCTTTTGTGATGTAAAAAGATGAACCAGAAATTAAAGAACGTCCAAAGAGCAACCTGTTGCATGAAGTTTCAAACATGTCTACATGAATGCTTGTGAAGATACATGCTCTGTTAAATTAGAAAGCCTTTCGTTCCTGTTTTCAGAGCGACTTCTTTTCCATTTTTCTCACCCTACACACATCTGTTTCACTGCTTCACCCAGTGACTACTTGATTACATTTGTGCAGGTAGAAATAGTTTCAACTGCTGAAGAAGAAAAGTAAAGGGTTCTTATGGTAAAAAGTACATCCTTAAGGAGAATCAGCCCTGCATTCTTGGCCCCTGGATTGGGCTGAGATAGTCTTCTCTGGATGACCAGTGGTCTGGATACTGGATGCCAGGTGGTCTGGGTACATGAACATTCTTTCCTTAGTCCTTCAGGGGCTAGTCAGAGGGTTATCTGGAGGTCTGATGTATACCCAGGCATGGATGCAGAACTAAAAAGCTCAACAGGAGTAAAACAGGAGTGGAGTTGTTTCCTCTTTCCTCGATATACTTATGTTAGTAATTTTACAGCTTGACCAAAGCAATTCTATTTTATTTCTTATTTATGATGTTTAACTTTCCGCCCCCAGAGGCCCCCACTTCTTTTCCTCATTGGAAGCAGCCCTGTTGTCATGCATTATTGGGATTGTCGTTTTTAGAGGCTTAGAACACCTAGTGGACTAAGCTCTCCTTTCACTCAGCAGGGCTGCACTGGTGCACACCACAGGCAGAGCTGAGCTCGGAGTTGAGCCTACACATCTGGGCTCCAGTTTTTATTTATTTATTTTTAGAGAGAGGGGAAGAGAGGGAGAAAGAGGAGATAAACATCAATGTATGGTTGCCTCTTGCGCACCCCCAACTGGGGACCTGGCCCACAACCCAGGCATGTGCTCTAACTGGGAACCGAACTGTCAGCCCTTTGGTTTGCAGGCCAGCACTCAATCAACTGAGCCATACCAGCCAGAGCTATTTAATTATTTTTTGAAAGATTGTATTTACTTATTTTTAGAGAGAAGGGAAGTGAGAGAAAAAGAGGGGGAGAGAAACATAGATTTTCAATACATTGATCACTTGCCTCTTGCATGCCCCCAACTGGGAACCAGCAACTTTTTGGTTTTCAGGCCGGCACGCAATCCATTGAGCCACACCAGCCAGAGCTAGGCTCCAGCTTTTAATTTAGCTTAAATACTTACACTTACAAAAGAAATGAGTAAATCAGACAACGCTGTAGTTGGGACTTTTAGATGAGTTTAAAGTTTGTTTTTTTTTAATGTAGAAGGAACAGCCTCACTTTCAATTCTTTGAATATTGTTATGGGCTGGATTTTATTTTTGTATATTTTTCTCTTACAATTTATTTACTACTTATTTGTTTGTTTGTTTAAGTGGTAAAAAGTTACCTGGAGAAAACAGTTCCCTTCCACAGCCTCACCTTACTTATCCCAAATCTCAAGGTTAGCTAATCACCAAAGATATTTCGTTTGTTTGCAGGCCGGCACTCAATTCACTGAGCTACACCAGCCAGGGCTTCACCAAAGATATTTTAAGAGCAAGCTATTAGAAAGCTCTGTCCCTCCACTCTGAACCCCATCCCTACTCAACCTTCTCAAGGAGCTTACTCTGTAGAGTCGTCTCTTTCCTGAATCTTTCTCACTCTTCCAGACCGTTCCTGTCAGCACAGAAACAACACAAACATATAACAAGTTATCTTAGATATGAGATATTTTTAATTTTTAAAATTTAATAGAAATAACTGATACTTTTTTTTACTCCACTTTATTTTTGAGATTTATTCTGTATTTATATATACATTTGGGCTCCTTTACAGAATTCATATATAAATTATTCCAAGTTTGTTTCTTTCCAAAAGAACAGGTAGGTTCTTCCAAACACTGCGGCAATGGCGCTTACGAGGTGTCACAGTGAAAGTGTCTCTAGGGCGTTGTCTTGGAATAGGAATCTCTGAGTCCCCGAGCAAGTATGTTTACCTTCAATCTTACTAAAAGAGGCCTAGTTATGCTAATTGACATTTGCACAGGCTCATAACAGTCATATATCACCCCCTTTTGCTTAATACTTCCTGTTGCCGACCTCCTGGATGGAAGTGGTAACTTTCCCTGATTGGTAGGGAGATTTTTCTATCTTTTTATATTCATATTTTCTCTTCTTTAATTTGCTGATTGATTTACTTTTATTAATTGATTGATTTTAGACACAGAGAGAAGAATGGGGCAGGGGGAGAAAGAGGAAGAGAAAGAAACATCCATTTGTTGTTCCACTCATTTAGGCATTCATTGGTTGATTCTTGTATGTGCCCGGACTGGGATGAAACTGCAACCTTGCTGTGCGGGGGAAGGACGCTCTAACCAACTGAGCTACCCAGCCAGGGCCAAACAATTAAGAAAGTATCAACTTTCTTAATTCTAGAAAGAATGCTCCTAATTTTTTTCATCATTAAAAGTGATATTTGCTAGAAGTTTTTAGTATGTACTTTTTTTCAGGTTAAGAAACACCCTTCTGTACCTATTTTGCTGTAAAAATTTTATAAACTTTAATCATTAATGAATTTTTAACCTTATCAAATACATTTTTTGTGTGCATTGAGAGGATCATATAGTTTCTCTCTTTTAATATGTTAATGTGATAAAGCGTGTATACAATTTCTAGTATTAAACCATTTTGTATAAACTTATCTTGCTCATTTAAAAAAAAACTTCCTTTATGAAATTTATATTTAAAGTGGGTTTCTTGCAGACAACATAATTGGATTGTGTTTTTTGTCCACTGGCACTCCTATGAATTCTGTTTGCTAATTCTCTGTTTAGGATTTTTGTATCCCTGTTTATGGGCAAGATTAGTCTCTTATATTTCCTTTCTTATAGCTTTAGAATCTTAATTATTTGAGCCTCAATGAATGGATAAGGGAATATTGCCTTTTTTTATACTCTAGAATAATTTGTGTAAGATTGACATAAACTTGTTTCTTTAAAGTCTGGAAGACTATCTGCATTTATCTTGGTATTGGTGTGAACATTTTTATCTTCTGATTCGATTACTTTTAAAAATGACTATTTCAGCTTTAGATTTCTTCTTGAATTAAAGTTAAAATTTCTTTTTTTTTTTTTTAAGATTTTATTTTATTTATTTTCAGAGAGAGGAGAAGGGAAGGAGAAAGAGCAATGTATGGTTGCCTCTCACATGGCCCTCATTGGGGACCTGGCCCGCAACCCAGGCATGTGCCCCAACTGGGAATCGAACCGGGACCCTCTGGTTCCCAGCCCGCGCTCAATCCACTGAGCTACACCAGCTGGGCTAAAGTTAAAATTTCAATGAATTATTTCATTGTGTGCTTCCCAATTAAATGGCATAAGATTGTTTCTAATATTTTCTTATCTTTTAAATTTCTAGTGTATTTGTTTGCATCCTTCTTTATTTTTTCCTTTTTTCTTTTTTGATACATCTTGCCAGAGGTTGTCATTTTTAATAGTGTTTTAAATACTTGACTTAGGGCTTTTAAAAAATTATTTTCCTCTTATCTTTGTTTTCTAGTAGATTAATTTTTTGAAATACTTTATTTATTTTTACAGAGAGAGGAAGGGAGAAAGAAAGAGAGGGAAAGATCAATGAGAGAGAAAAACATCAATCGGTTGCCTCTTGTACAGGTATGTGCCCCAACTGGGGATCAAACCCACAACCCAGGTATGTGCCCTGACCAGGAATTGAACTGGTGACCTTTTGCTTTGCAGGACAATGCTCAACCGACTAAGGCACACTGATCAGGCTAAGTTTTTTTCTTAATCATTTCCTTCCTTTTACTTTTATTGGGTTTTTTTTTGTCTTTTTCTAATTTCTTTAGCTAGATGCTTAACTGAACAACTTTCAGACTCTTAATTTCTAAGATAAGCATTTAAGAGTATACATCTTTAAGGACTGCTTTAACTGCATCCCACAAGTATTAAATTTATTTTTTAAACATTTTATTTATTTCTTTTTAGAGGTGGGGAGGGAGAGAAACATAAATGCATGAGAGATACATTGACCTGTTGCCTCTCGCAAGCCACCACTAGGGATCTGAACTGCAACCCAGGCATGTGCCCTGACCGAAAAGCGAACCTTTCGGTCTGCAGGCTGGCACTCAGTCCACTGAGCCACACAAGCCAGGGCCCCACAAGTATTTTCAATGCCATTCTTTGGACTACAGTTGGGATCACTGGTATAATATATTAAATTTGTTGATTTGTTGAGCACTTACTAAGTATAGGTCATTATGGTAATCACCTTAGGATATGAAAAACCTGCAAGTGATACTGTTCACTGCTTTTTACCCAAATGCAAAGTGATCTATTGCATATTTTAGTTATGACCCATTCGCTTGTGAGGAAGGAATAAACTTTTCTTCTACCCTCAAGTTCCTTCTGACTGGTCTTGTAATCCCACAGAGACATAAGACAGATAACCAAGACAAAATAGTCAAATTTAATCCATCCATATGTATGGGAGCCCCACATGCAGGAGAAAGTCAGAGACCCCACGTGCAGGGAAGTTTCAGAAATAAAAAGGGGGACTCAGTTATAGGAGACATTCTGAGTTAGGGATAGGTAATGCACCTTGGGGACTTCAAAGGGTCATTGCAGGATGATAAGAAGAGCAGGTGCTTAGTAAATAGCTTTCCCTGCCACAGAGGTGGGTCAAAAAGGTTATAGCTGATAAACTCTTATTATGGGCAAGGCCCCTGTTCAAGTTGGACTAATTAGTTAAAGGGAGGGGCAGAAGTTTCTCTCCAGCCTGAGGCTACTCTATGAAAGTTGCCTTTGGCTCAAAACAACCTGCACACCACAGAGGCACATCTTGGGGTGACTTATTCTGGACCCCCCACACTATCAAAGGTGTGCAAACGTAATATTGTTCCATGTTATATAAAGATCTTAGAGTCAATAGGAATGATAAAACAGTGCCAATAATAAGTAAGGAAGTTACCCAGAACATGAAACAATGAAAGAAAAAACCAGTCTCGGCCCAAAAATATATATTTAAGAATCAAAGATTATGTTGGGGGAAATGGCACTTTTTAAAAAGAAATGTGCTTTTTATTTGTTCTCAACCGTAGCCTGAAGGACAGACCAAAAATTATAGCTTACTAGTAAAATGAAAAAGAAAAGTTGTTTGGTCAAAAGTATCCCCAGTTCTTCGAACTGTGTGGTTTGGAATATTCTCTAGGGCAGTTGTTCATGTTTAGTGTAATTTTGCTCAAGCTCTGAATCTGTAATTTGTTCTAATTTTCCATAAACACTCCCCCTCCACTATTTATTTTCTGCTATCTCACAATTTCTAAGGTCCATATTTGGATGCATGTTATATAGATAAGCAGGAACTTTTTTTTTTAAAGATTTTATTTATTTTTAGAGAGAGGGGAAGGGAGGGAGAAAGAGAGGGAGAGAAACAGCAATGTATGGTTGCCTCTCACATGGC